>JAKUCV010004024.1:0-46062 GCA_028386065.3 Turnera subulata | reverse complement strand
GATCCTTGGAGGGCCCCCACGCCCATCTATCCTCCAAAGTTGAATTAAGAGGCAATAGTAGCATCGCTTCATCAATACTTCTACAGTTATCCATCTCCCAATCATATAGCGTCCTCCTCCATATATTTGCAGAAGAAAGTGGAGTCATAAGAGCGAAGTCAGCCAGGGCACCCTCCTGGTGCGTGCAGATAGAAAACAATCTCGGGAAGATGACATTAAGAACACCAAGGGGACACCATTTATCGTGCCAAAATGAGATGCTAGACCCGGAACCTATTTGAATGGAGAGGCTGTCTTTCAAGGAGTAGTTCGGTTTGCTTCTATCATCAGAACACCTGATCACATTTCGCCACAAGCTAGACATCTTCTGCTGACAGAAACTTGGTTCAAACTTACTAGAATCCTGCGTGCATTTAGCTTTAATGAGTTGTCTCCAAACAGCCTCCTCCTCTTGCAAAAATCTCCAGTACCATTTGAAGCAGAGGCAATTGTTCTGAATCGACAAAGAATTAATACCCAGACCACCAAATTCTTTAGGTCTAGCCACCTTGTCCCAAGCCACCCAGCATACTTTTCTTTTGTCTTGACAACCACTCCACAGAAACTTTCTTTGTATTTGGCTCAGCCTTTTGGATACGCTAGCAGGAATCCTGAAGATAGACATATAGTAAAGAGGGAGGGATGAGAGGGTGGATTTTATCAGCAGCACCCGACCTGCAAAGGAGAGGAATCTGGACTTCTAACTCTTGAGTTTTTTCTTAAATTTATCGAACACAGGAGACCAACTTTCAAGCTTCTTCATATTCGCGCCCAGAGGTAGCCCCAGATATCTAACAGGGAGCTTTTCCCTACGGCAGAGGAGTAGGTCTGCTATGTTTTTGGAACTCATCGTGTCGATGTTGATACCTATGATACTGCTTTTGAAGAAGTTGATCTTCAGACCCGATATGATTTCAAAGCAACGCAAAACTCTTTTAAGATTAAGGAGAGATGGCACTTCAGCATTTGCCAAGATGAGAGTATCGTCTGCGAATTGGATCAAGTTTGCAGGGATTTCGTGAATACTGAGACCTTCGACAAGACCTTGTGCAATGGCTGCATCCAAAGAAACCCTCAAACCCTCCGCAGCTATCAAGAACAGAAATGGGGAGAGGGGGTCACCCTGTTTAAGCCCCTTGCCCATACCAAACTGTTGAGTTGGTGAACCATTAATAAGAACAGCTAGAGTGGAAGATTGTAAACAAGCTTTCATCCAACTAATCCATCTCGACGGAAAACCCATGTACTCCATGACTTGTAATAAATACTGCCAAGAGATGGAATCATAAGCTTTTTGAAAATCGAGCTTCCATAGGACTGCAGCCTTCTTACTTTTCTTCAAGGAATCGATGAATTCAGATGCTAGTAAAACTGCGTCCATGATATTCCTGCCTTCTAAAAAGGCGTATTGTGAATTACTGATAAGGGCAGGTAAGATGTGTTTGAGCCTGGAGGATAATATTTTTGACACAATCTTATACACGGCATTCACCAAAGTTATAGGCCGAAAATCGTTGAATTCAGAAGCGCCTTCCTTTTTAGCCAAGAGGGTGATGTACGAGAGATTTACTCCTTTAGGAAGACTTCCTTTGTCAAAGAACTCCTTCACTAGGTCAAATAAGTCTGTTTTAATGTGCTCCCAACACTTTTTATAGAAATTCAGATTGAATCCATCGGGGCCTGGTGCTTTAGACCCGTCACAAGCCCAAACCGCCCTTTTCACCTCTTCCATACATATAGGTTTTGTGAGCCACTCTGCTTTCTCAGGTTGGATGCGTGAGAACAGCTCGCTACCTCCCATTTTAGGCCTATTTACCATGTTGTCACGATGCAGATTTGAGAAAAACGCCATTGCCTCGTTCTCGATCGCTGCTGGTTCGATAACATCCAATCCATTGCAAGAAATAGAGGTTATGGAATTTCTTCTACCCCTTGCGCAAGCAGACACATGAAAAAACCGTGTGTTTCGATCACCAAGTTTGAGCCAAGAAATTCTTGATTTCTGCTTCCACAGAATTTCTTTCTGCTTCAGTTTTTGGTAGAGATCTTGCTTTGCAGCGCTTCTTCTTCTTAGTTCAAAATCAGAGAGTGCCACAGATTCAGCCTTTAAATCAAAAGCTTCGATTTCGTTCTGTAGATCATTCACCTTGTCCATAATATTGCCGAAAGATGATCGGTTCCAATGAGACAAAAACTTGCGCAATTGGCCGAGTTTTTTCAATAACATGAATTTTCCTGGGAACTCATTCTCACACCTTTCCCATAACAGATTTAAGACATCTTTGAACCGATTATCCTTCCACCAACAATCTTGAAACCTAAAGGGTTTAAAGCCCCAATTCTTTTTATCTTGTGCAAGGATCAAAGGCCAGTGATCTGATGTGCCTCTTTTGCCTGTCTGGAGATTTAAAGATTTGAAAGTCAAGCTCCATTCTGCCTGGGCCATTGCCCTATCAATCCTACTGGCTGCTAGTCTGTTTGCCCAAGTATACTGACGGCTTACCAATGGAAATTCCAACAACTGCATGGAATCCATGAAGCTCTTGAGCGCACCCGCTCCTCTGGTGATAAGCCTATTGCTCCTTCTATCCTCAGCAGATATAGTTTCATTTAAATCACCGATGATCAACCAGGGGGATTTAAAAGTTAGTTTCAGCCCTTTCAACTCATTCCACATCTCAATCCTATTTTCCACACTACTTGCACCGTAAACAAAACACACACAGAGCTGCTCCTTTAACGCACCGAAACTACCCTCCACTAAAACCCAATTTTTACTTGTATGACACTGGTATATATGGCAGAAAGATTCGTCCCACATCATCAAAAGGCCTCCTGAGGCACCTTCTGCGTCTACTGATCGAAAATCCAGGTCTCCAATGTTCCATAACCTAGAACAAAAGTTTAAGTCAATGCCCTGCATCTTGGTTTCGCAAACACAAACAATCTTCGCTTCACTTTGGAAAATTAACTCTTTAAGGTGGCTGTGCTTGATCCCGGACCCCAAGCCTCTGATATTCCACGATAAGATGCTAAATATAAAGGAATGATGACACCCTTTGTGGAACTAAAAATGATAGTACACGGTCAAAGCTGTTCCTGAATCTTATTCCACTCCTCACCTTCTCTGACAATGAGGTCACGCACTGCTGTTCTTACACATTCAGCATCATTTAGTTCCCAACCCAAACAATTCCCAACCTGCACTGTGAGTTCAGTCTCGGCGTCATAGTCTAACTCAGGCGTACCGAGAGTCTCCCCTGGATGCACAGCTTCGGTAACTCTCGTGTTGACCCTTCTGATGTCTGAGTCAGACAAGGTGTCGCTCGAAATAATACTCCCAGTAAATCTGTTGAACTTTTTAAACTTTTGAGTTTTTCTAACCTGCCTTGTGTTAAGGGCTAACCTGATCTTGTGCTCTATTAATGCTGACAGTTTGTGGTCCTAATTAATGCTGCTTTGGGCGCTGCAAGAATAGTGGCATAGATCAGGGTTGGGAGAGAATTGCATAGGCCCAATCCGTGATGCATTTTTTGGCCCATGGAAAGGAGTTAACTGCATACATCCGTCGAACTTAGGGTCAGCCCAATGGCCCGCCTCTTTGCATCTCTCACCAGACGACTCACCTATTTCCCAGGAAGAGGAGCCTGACACTCCATTCTTGGCTAAAGGAGGTGACTCGATACTATCGACGCGTGAGTAGCTTTTAGAGTGTGAGCTGTTGACACTGTCTTGGGGCGAGTTTCGAACCGAAAAAATGTGGGACTTTGGCTTCCCAGGAGACAGCGTGACTGGAATATTGGTCTTCTCAATGATGCTTTTTAGTTGAAAGGGATCAGACTCCGAGGCAAGTGATGCGAGTGCAGAGTAGCGGTTGCCGGAGTTGAGATACAAGTTTTCCGGGTCACCATTGGAGGCTGACACCCTGTTGTGAATTTTCGGTGACTCAGGCTCAAGCGATATGAGATCGTTGACTGACAAATCATTGACAGCACTATTAGCAAGTGGAATATAAGGGGCCGTTATCTCAGTACATGAGACAGTAGATTTAACTCCCTTAATATCAATGTTCACATCCCAGGATATCTGTTTCTTAACAGTGGTTAAGACTTGAATGTAAGCGAATTCCAGGTTTGTTCTTGATTCTGTAACCTCAGNGGAATATTGGTCTTCTCAATGATGCTTTTCAGTTGAAAGGGATCAGACTCCGAGGCAAGTGATGCGAGTGCAGAGTAGCGGTTGCCGGAGTTGAGATACAAGTTTTCCCGGTCACCATTGGAGGCTGACACCCTGTTGTGAATTTTCGGTGACTCAGGCTCAAGGGATATGAGATCGTTGACTGACAAATCATTGACAGCACTATTAGCAAGTGGAATATAAGGGGCCGTTATCTCAGTACATGAGACAGTAGATTTAACTCCCTTAATATCAATGTTCACATCCCAGGATATCTGTTTCTTAACAGTGGTTAAGACTTGAATGTAAGCGAATTCCAGGTTTGTTCTTGATTCTGTAACCTCAGCCACCTTAATCAACTTCCCGAAACTATTGCTTACCCTTTCAAAAAATTGCATGCACCATGCATGGAGGGGAACGCCTGATAGTTTAATCCAACAACACCTATTGGATGCATTATCACCCACCTTCCATGCTCGCAGCAAGTGAAAATAATCGGAGACCCAGGCAGGAATATTTGATAGCAAGGCGTCACGATCCGCTACTGAAGGGGCATGAATTAGAACCGATTCTCCACCTAAGTCACTGACGGTGAAGTCTTTGAGGCCATTAGAGGACAGGACACCCTGAACAACAACTCTATCCATGGGGGAGGATAGAACACCGAGGACACACCGAGATAACCAAGACTCTGATTCGTCAGGAGGAGTGAAGACCATGTTTGAGAAACCGGAGCAAACGTCTGACTCCATCTCCTTTCCTTTGATTGATTGAACAAAAGTCTTCCCTTGCTGCACTTTCTTGTCGTTGAAAGGTTGATGAATATGGATATTCTCACGATTCTTGTTGTGTTTGGATTTTGCAAGATTTGGCACGAAGAGTGCCTCCTTCAACAGGGACTGAAGATATTTTAGACACCATTGTTTCCAGAGAAATGACACTTTTGAACCTAATGAAACCGAATCTCCTTCCATTCCTTGCCATCTTCCTTGGAATGTATATATCAATAATTTCACCGACCTTAGACACACTTGATAGAATATCAGGGATATTCCAATTCAGGGGGAAATTCTCAACATACAAGCTTACTAACTGGTTATCCTCTATAGCAGACACAACTTGGTTTCTACTCCATTTTGAGAAGAAGAGTGGTTTAGGTTGTGGGGTGGTGTTTGGTTTCCTGGGTTGCTGAGGTTCTGCAGTGATGGTGGTTGGGTTTCTGTAAAAGTGAGGGAGAGGCTGGCCATGGGGGATGGTGTGCCTCGGTTGCGAAGGAATGGGGTGACGAAGGGTCTTGTTGTTGATGGTGTCTGGAGGAAAACGGAAAATTAAGGGAGGTGTTTTACGGGGGAGGTCCGGTGACATGGGTGTAAGATGTGGAGCAGAGCGGGCTACCATGACATGGGTGTTATTCCAATTTCCTTTTGTTTTCTTTGTAGTTATGGTTAGGGATGACTACCTATGTCTTGTTCATTGAAGAATAATTAGTTTTGCTGGTGGAGGAGACAAGCTGCATATCTTTGAACAGTGGCTGCTCGGGAAGGAGAGTATCTGTAGGGAAATCAAAGCTTTGCCAAAGTACTTCACCTTCCATGTCATATAATCCAAGATTCCCATTGTCATGGAGGTATAACTTAGCTGAAGACCTTGAAACAGTATTTGTAGACCAAGCTGTGATCGGCCCAGCATCAGTGAGCACAAGATTACCAGATTTTAGCAGAGAGAGCTTTGACCCTTTTCCATTAACAGGTTGGTCACGGTTTGCCATCCAAACCACAGTGCAGTTGCTACCACAGAGAGCTTCACTACTAAACCATATAGAGAAGACATAGGCATTATCACCCACAGGAAAGAATCCAGCAGAGAAGACACCGCCTGATGAAGTCAAAAGAGCATCTGTGTTCTCCACTGATAAAGAGGAGTCCATGCTCAGGGAATCTGATGACGCAGAAGATGAACATGGAGAGGATAAGGTTGAAAGCAGAAGGAGCAAGAAAAGTAGGGCAGCCATGAACTAATCTTCTGATGGTTTTCTGTGATGGTTTCAGTGAAGCTTCCCGTCTAAATTAATGAGATTTGCTTACTGTATAAATTAAATGTCATTTATTATGGTGTTGCTGCCCAACTGTATGATATTTTGTTATTAGTCAAAACATACAGTTCTCCATGTCAAGTTAGAAGAGAAACAAGTTGTGTCTTAAACAGAAAAAACAGGTTTTAGGTCTAAAGAGGCGGATCCTCCAGGGGACAGGGTAGATTAATGATTTTGAATTAAGGGTGCATTAGTAATAATGTTGTGTAAAAAAATCTATATACACCTGTCTAAAAAAAATTAAAATAATCTGTAAATACACCTCTCCTGTCTTGTCTTCTCTTCTCTACTAGTTAAGTCTCGAATTAAAAAATAATCAAATATCAACAAAATCCATGCAACTAACACTGGAGTAGGTGCGGCGGCTGGTCGGCTCTTTTGTCCACTTTCTCATCCCTGATTAGACCTGGCAATTCGTGTTGTCGTGTCGGGTTCGTGTCGGGTTGAACAGGTAATCGGGTTCTAAATCTTCAACCCGACCCGACCCATTTAATAATCGTGTCGTGTCTTGTCCAACCTGTTTATTATCGTGTCGAGTTCGGGTTGACCCGCGGGTTACCTATTAAGTCTAACAAGCTTAAAAATAAGTTTAAAATTTTTCTATTTTGCGTATTTTTAAGCAAATAGGCATATAATTAGTTTTTTTTATACATCAAATAAAATTATAAATTGCAAAATCATAAAAAAATAATATTTTAAAGCATTTATAGAAGTATTTTTGGATAATTTTAGTAACTTTAGCCTTAAATATTGGATAAGTCTTATATTAAATCAGTAAAATATCTATACCCTAAATATAATCGGGTCATAAACAGGTACCTATCGGGTTGGCGGGTCAACTCGCATCGCTTTGGTAATCTTGATGAGTTGGAATTGTTGTTCGAACAACGAAACTTGTCGGAGGAGGAATCAAGGTTGTTGGCTGAGACTCGCATCGCTCTCTTTGAGAGGCAGAAACAAAGAGAGAGTCTATGGAAACAGAAGTCGAGAATTGTATGGGGCAAGTTGGGAGACAAAAACACCAATTTTTATCACACATTTGCATGTAATAGGGGGAGGAAGAAAGGTATCCCTTATATAAAGGTTGGTGATCAAGACATCTCGGACCCTGAAGGCGTAAAATCGGCAGCCATATCTTTCTTTTCCCAGTTATACCGAAATGAGCAGCAACAAAGGCCTGCGATTGGTAGCTTAGCATTTGCACAATTGGATGAGGATGCAGCGGAAAATCTTGAACGGCCAATTACTATGGAGGAAATTAAGGCGGCAGTATGGGATTGTGATGGTTCAAAGGCCCCGGGACCAGATGGTTTCAACTTTTCTTTCTATAAGAACTGTTGGGACTTTTTAAAAGCAGATATTCATGATTTGGTGCAAACGTTTTTTGAGACAGGTCGGCTTCCTCAAGGATCAACTACTGCTTACATTACTCTTTTGCCAAAAAAGTCATCGGTTGAGACTTTTGATGAATATCGCCCTATAACTCTAATTCATGGGGTTTATAAAATTATTGCAAAGATTCTTGCGGCAAGGCTCAAGCCGATCATGGGCAATCTTACTAGTTCAACTCAATCTGGGTTCATCGCAGGGAGAAATATTTTAGATTGTCATTTGGTGGCTTCGGAAGTAATACATTCGTTGAAGGTCTCAAAGGCTCAAGCGTTGGTTTGGAAATTGGACTTTCGCAAGGCTTATGATTCGATATCCTGGGAATATCTTGAACAAGTTATGCAAAAGATGGGTTTCGGTGGTAGGTGGTTGTCATGGATACACACATGTCTGCATTCTTCGGCTTTATCAATTTTAATTAATGGTTCTCCCACCAGAGATTTCGGAATGCAAAAGGGTTTGAAGCAAGGAGATCCACTTTCACCCTTTCTTTTCTTGTTGGCGGCAGAGGGTTTACATGCTTTGATAACGCGGGCTGTCTCCCTTGGTTTGGTTACACCGGTTAATGTACATGGTGTACCTATCTCTTTGCTTCAGTATGCGGATGACACTCTATTATTCACCTCGGCCGACTGGGCTTCTATTCGCAATTTAAAGAGAGTGTTGCGCTGTTTTGAGATGTTGTCTGGCCTTAGTATAAATTTTCATAAAAGTGGATTAGTGGGTCTCAATTTGGTTGATTCGGAGGTGGAGAACCTTGCTGGGAGTTTGCTTTGTCAAACGGAGAAGTTGCCAATAAAGTACTTAGGCTTACCTCTAGGAGCCAATATGCGGCTCACAAAAAATTGGGATCCGGTGGTCAATAAATTTCATTCACGGTTGCATGCATGGAAGGGCAGATTCCTTTCCTTCGCGGGGAGATTGGTACTGCTGAGGTCGGTTTTATCTTCTCTACCTCTCTTTTATCTTTCCATGTTTCAACTTCCAAAGACAGTGGCGAAGCGGCTGGTGCGCATTCAACGCACTTTTTTGTGGGGTGGCACTCATGAGACGAGGAAGCTATGTCTTGTGGCATGGTCTACTATTGCTAAACCTAAGGAGAAGGGTGGTCTTGGGGTGGAGAATTTGTTAATAAAGAACCAATGTTTATTGTTCAAGTGGTTATGGAAATTCCATCAACAAGACGAGGTATTGTGGAAAACACTAATACAGGCTAAATGTGGGCACAATATGGGCTCGTATCGGCCTACTTTCAGATTTACCAGAGCTTCTCCAATTTGGAAGAATGTAATCCGGAGTGGTGATTACTCTGGTCTTTCAGGACTGCCCCTGCAATCAGGGTTGGTACTGTCGGTAGGCAATGGAATGGATATTCGCTTTTGGCATGATAATTGGTCTGTTTTGGGGGTATTGAAAGACACACATCATCGGCTGTTTCAAAGTGCAACTTTTCAGTCTGCTACTCTACATGATGTACACCGGCATAATTATCTGACTCATGACCATGAAGGAGCTTGGGTAAGACAATTGTATTCATGGGAGATTGAATCTGTTCGTCAGCTTCATGCTACTTTACAAGATTTGCTTCAACCCATGGGTTCTACTGATACGTGGACTTGGCTGTGGGGAGAAGACGGCCGATTCTCTGCTCGTAGCGCGTACCACTCTCTTTGTGCTACTGTGATCACCTCCAGCCCGCTACCTTGGCTGTCTTTTGCACCACCACACATACAGTGTTTTCTCTGGCGATTACTTAGTGGAGGTCTGGCGCTACGAGAGATGCTTTGGCGTAGAAGTGTGATTACTGAGTCCGAGGCTACATGTCCTATGTGTGGAGATGCTATAGAGGACGTTCTTCATCTGTTCTTTCTATGCCCCGTGGCAGCGAGTTTGTGGTCTCGACTATATCAATGGTGGGGTTTGTGTTGGGTAGGTCCAAATTCCATTCACTCTTGGCTGTTGCAATGGCCGTGGGCTGCAGGAAGTAAACACTCTCAACAGGCATGGACGTTGCTTGGTCTTGCCTTACTCTGGTCCTTGTGGTTGGCTCGGAATAATTTGGTTTTTTCCACGAAGCCGGTGAACGTCGCACAGTTATTTGATCAAGCTCTTACAAAGGCCTTTTGGTGGTTCAGATTTCAGCATCCTCGCTTTCCTTATGGCATAGGTGCAGTGCTTGCATCGTCGGAAACACTTAAGCAATGGCCAGGCGCCAAAGGTGTTATTATTCGTTGTTCACAGTAATGTAATGCGATGAAATAGCTATGGCGTCTTTTGTCCGGTATTTTAGTTTGTCCAACTAACACCTTTTGTACATTTTAACTACTTCTGATCATCAATAACACGTCGCTTTCCATAAAAAAAAAAAACTCCAAATTGTTTAGGACCACATTTTTAATAATTGATTTCTTAATTAATTAGTAATCCAAGTTTGAACAATTCAACAAGCATAATTCCTTCATCTACGTTTTGGAAGTCCGAGTCCGAATTCCCATGGGCCGGAGCTAGGATTATTACTGGATTCCAACTTAATCGTGAAAATTAAGACAATAATTTTACTAAGCGACAATTTGATTGTCAGATTTTTTTTCGTTTTGAATTTCAAAAGGAGAAAGCAATTATTGATTAACCTTCATACCAATTCAAACTTTGATTCTATATGGGACCAATACACTTGTAATTAGTCAAATTCTCTATGTAGTAGTGAGAACTTAGATATCTGTTTAAGGACCGGAATGAAATTAGTACAAAGCTCCAACCAACAAACATTGTTGTTGGGTGATATTAGTTAAACTTGGGGTACTGCAGGCAATCCGAGGTTCTATAGTGTGCAAAAACATTTATCAAACTGATTATCATTGTTACTAATACTGCAAAGCTGCCATCTCAAAGGGCAAATTTGTTGTCATATTTTTTTTTTTGAGAACTAATTGCGTTGGCATATTAAATTAAGCTTAATTATCTTTTTATTATTGGATTTTAAAAATCCAAGTCCTATTCATTTTATAATTTAAGTAATAAAAGTATATTGTGTTTAGTGTGATTTTCCGTTTTTTCAACAAAATGTCACCTCTTTATTTGTGATTTCCAGCAGCTGCTTTCGATATGTTAAATTACCGGAGGATATAGAAATGTTTGGATATTTTCCTTAGCCTCCATATCACACAGATGATTGCATACACACACACACACACACACATATATATATATATATATATATATATATATATATATATATATATATATATATACAAGACTAGATCATGCAAAATAAGAAGGAAAACATTCTTCAACAAACTATAATTTGGTACTCCTGATGGGTTGTAATAAATCAGGAATGCGTTTTACTGCCTATTCACCCAGTAGTCTGTGAAGTGGTTTGCGCCCATCTTCCTTAGATTATTTTGTTTCATGAGATTGATCGTTGCCTCAAATTCATGCAGCTAGCGTCATGCACTGGTGGGCCTCCTTCTTTGGCTCCTCTCCTCCTCCTCCTTCCTCCTCATCATCATCCATATGATGGACCCCGGCCGGACTACCTTCATAGCGGAACTTGCATCCCCTGAACTCGAGCTGGGAACATCCCAGGAAAATACCTGTTCTTCATGATCATTCCAAGACAAACCGTGTTCTTCAAGATCCCAGAACAACTCGTGCTCTTCAAGATTTAGTAACAAAATATGCGCCTCTGCTTCCAAGTTGCAAAGAAATAAGTTGCAAGTGCATGCCCCTGAAGTGCATAGATGCAAACCCCAGCTTCCGTCAAAACAGGGCTGTCTTGCTGCAACAAAAACTCATTTCTATTCTTCCAAATCTGCCACGGCGCCGTTTGCAACGGGGACTGATTTGGGTGGGTACTGTAAGCGATGAACAATCAATTAATCCGTGGACTGATCCTTTAAATCGGCTTCCCTTAGTTGTCATTTTTTTATTAGCATCTCCTCTGTTGCAGATTTATTTCAGCCTTGCCGGTTGCCAGGCATTATGGAATGAATCGTTGCTGCAAGAGGACATTATTTTGGTAATTGATTTTTTTGGATAATATGCTAGCCTTTTTAGTTGCATATATGATTACTTTCAAAAGAGCTGAGTGAGCCTCTTTAATATAGCAAGAGGACATTATTTTGGTTTTGGATTGTTTAATGCCTGGGGAATATTTCTTTAAAATTGTAAGTACAATTATAAACATGTTAGAGAGGTATGTCTGGTATTTTTAGCCTTTGAAACTTATCATTATCAATTGAGATGATCTGTCCTTGGCATGCATTCTTTGTTGGAATATCCTGCCTTATAAGTCTGGTTAATTTTGTATAAATATTACCTCTAATTCTTTTTATGTAAGATGTTGCAAGAGAGAATTAGGGGCCGTGAGATTTTCTTTTTTTTTTTTTATGGTATAAAGATTTATTATATTGCGGTCCTTCACTTTTCGAGTCTGGCTTGGATTGGATGAACTTAGTTCTATTATTGATTGGAGCAGGAGTATGTTAGTTCTAGCTTGGATGGATTTAGGATTACAGAGTAAAACTATTGTGTTATGGTTTAGGATTACCTTTACCGACCTATATATCGTTGTTTATAAATAGAGGAGCCATGCTATTATTTTGCCATAAAAAAAAAAAGAAGAAAGAAGCTTGCATCCGGTCTGAGAAGCTTTTTGTCTCCTGCTGCTGTGCCATATACAATGCGAATCTTTTCAGTAGCTGCTTTGCTTTTGGCTTGTACACTGCTTATCACCCTACCGTCTCCATCTGCACCATCTCCATCTCCGTCTCCATCTCCAACTCAAGCTTGTCATAGCTTAAAGTTCCCTCATAATCAAGCATATGCTACGTGTAATGATCTCCTCCGCCTCAATTCCTATCTGTACTGGAACTACTACCCGGTAAATCAAACAGCCGACATCGCCTTTCGCAAACCCAAAACACCTACATCAAACTGGATTACCTGGGCACTCAATCCAGGTGGGCAGATGATGGCAGGGTCACAGGCACTCGTAGCTTATCAGGACCCTAACGGAAACATGGTCGCTTATACTACTCCGGTGTCCGGCAGTCCTACTATGAAGCCTGGTAACCTGAGCTTTGGGGTCACAAATCTTAGAGCTGAGTATTCAGGTGGGGAGATGATCATCTATGCAACTTTGCAGCTAGACAGTACCCTGCTATCAACCAACCACGTTTGGCAAGAAGGTCCAATGCGAGGAGGCTCGCCTCGTATGCATGATTTATCTGAAGATAATATGCTATCTTTTGGCACCTTGAATTTCGCAAGTGGAACAGTAACGTCTTCTTCTTCAACTGGAGGAGGAATTAGCTCAAAAGCTCTCTTAAAAAATGTAAGTAATCATACTATATATGTTTATTGTTTTACTATGTTTTAATTACCTTTTTTTTTGTACGTATTGGACTATATTGGAATCATTAACTTAATTTACTGCAGGTTCATGGAATACTAAATGCAATAGGATGGGGAATTCTGATGCCAATTGGAGCCATACTGGCTAGATACCTAAAGGTGTTTAAGTCGGTTAAGTTGTTTAATTCAGTTCATCCAGCTTGGTATGATCTCCACAGAGCCTGCCAAATTATTGCCTTTTGTCTTGGTGTCGCCGGATGGGGAATCGGTATTAAACTTGGCAGCGTCAGTCGAGGAATCAACTTTTCAAAGCATAAAAATATTGGCATTGCCTTGCTCGTCATTGCAGCTGTTCAGGTAATTTAATTTATTTCCCCTTATTTTTTTTTTTAAAATCCAATCCAAAATTTAATTATTTTGCCTTGTTCCACTCAAATCCATATTTTTGTACGTAGTCTTATTACTTACACATGGCTTGGATTTTCGTTTCAGGTAAGTGCCTTGATTCGTAAGCCAAATCCAAATCACAAATACAGAATCTACTGGACCATCTACCACCACTCTCTTGGTTATGCTATCATAGTCCTGAGCATCCTCAACATATTTCAAGGCTTTAAGATCACGAATGGACACAATTATTGGAAGCGGACATATGCTGGGATCATCATTGCTTTGGGTGCGGTTGCCTTGTTATTGGAAATCTTTACATGGCTGGTAGTAATAAGGAGGAAGAAATTCGAGGCGACCAATACACAAGAAATTGGAGCAAATGGAGGCCATGAAGTCAATGATGCAAGCACAAATGTTTAGCTTACACTTTTTAATTACTGATATATGTGGTTTCTGCATTTTTAATTATACAGAATTTTAAAGATTGAATTTAATTATGCCGATTAAGTGTCTTATTTCTATAAATCTAGACTATATTATTTTATTTTGTTTTATTGAATTTTTTTTCCACATATGCTCCAAATTCATAACTTCCGGATAACATGTCCATAATCTCCTTTATGGGTTGCATGTCCATGTCTAAAAGAAATTCTATCTCATGGCTGCGCTACCAATAATTACATTACCGTAAGTACTGTAATCTGAAGATTAGAAAATAGGTCTACGGTGCGGTGGATGCAACTAGAAATCTGGAGTGTTCTCTTTGGATCAGGGCTGACTTGCTGGAACAAAAAAAACATAGTGATTACTGCAACCTTTGACAGCATGTGCGTGGTCGTCCTGTTTATATAAAGTCCTTTCTCTGAGCTTAGACCACCATACTTTTATCCCTGGAAAGAAACTCTCTTTTGGTATATATATAACATGTTTCAGATCCAAACCATGTAACTTGCGCATGATCACACAGGAAAGGAGGATGATCAATATAAGGAAAAAACAATCTTCACCAAACTACATTATATAGAATATTAATAATCCTCTCTACAATTAATAACAAGAAGATTCGGTACAAATTGTGCCAACTAGACTGGCGCCAGGCAACTTCTGATGCATAAGTTGACGTCTTAATTACAAGGTTCATCAACAATTAGGAGCCCTGATGGGTTAACTATACTAAATCTGCCACAAGGGAATGCATTTTACTACCGATTCTCCCAATAGTCCCAATACTCCAAGGCAGTGAAGTGGTGTTTGTCCAGCTTCCTTATCTTAATTTGTTTCATGGAATTGACCGTTGCCTCAGATTCATGCAGCGTCATGTACTGGTGCGTCTCCTTTTTTGGTTCCTCTTCTTCTCCTACTCCTCCTTTTTCCTCTTCATCACCATCATCATCGATAAGATGGACCCCGGACTTAATCACCTGCATACCGGGGACTCGTATCTCGAATCGGGCCCAGATTAAATGATCACCCTGAACTCGAGTAGCAACATCCCAGGAAAATACGTGTTCTTCAAGGTCCCAGAACAGCTTGTGCTCCTCAAGGTTCAGTAACAACATATGCTCTGCTTCCAAGTTGCAAACAAATAAATTACAAGTGTCTTTGAAGTGCATGCAAATCCCAGCCTCCGTCAACACATAACAATCCCATCCCCAGCAAGTATCAGATAATATGTGAATGGTCTTTGGAAGGGAAGGAGCAAGAATATGTGCAAAGGCCCATTTCCGGTTTGGACGTCTCATTTGTTGATGTAGAGGAAACACAATTGAAGATCCATAGCTTTTTTACTCGAACCAATCTGGGATTTCATCTCCAGGGATACAAAGCCTTGAGTAAGAGCACTCCCTGCTACTCCTAAACCTCTGATGATCCAAATTGAAGCAGTTCGCAAAGTATAAATTCGAAGAAAATCGTAGACCGACTGTGACCGGAGACGGAGCAGATGTCAGGGAAGTGCAGTAGTTGGCATTTAACTCTATCAGGTTACATGGAAGATCATGTATGCACCGAAGCCTCTTGCAATCCATTAGATAAAGGAGTTGCAGTTGAGAGATTAGTTTGATGCTTGAGCCTATACACTCAAGGCTCTTCATACGTCGTATGCTGTCTGGAATGGGCTGCTTATCTTTGAGCATCCCCATAGATCAGAAGAGACTAAATGTTCTTAAATTTTTCAACTTCCCAATGAGATTGGGAAGAGATTCGAGATTCCTGCATATGCACCACTTGGTGAGTTCCATACGCGTGACCAGCTGCACACCACTCTGTAACCCAAAACCTCTTGGGTACATGGATCCACTTCACTTATATGTTACTCACTTGTCTTCTTTCTCTCGGACGTGGGATACACCACTCGCACTTATATTCCAACAGTTACCTTTCGTCCATGCAAAAGATTGATGAACCTGAGACAATTTAGGCCACCAATTTCATTTGGCAAACTAGTTCCTGTTTTGGGAAGAGACAATGACTCAAGTTGGGATAGGTGCCCAATTGTTGCTGGTACATTTTTTATGCCAGACCCGCCTAGATTTAACTCTTTCACAGTTGATGGAAGTTTTGGAAAATCTGTGATTTTTGGACACCCACCGAGATAAACTTCTGAAGAGAGGTGAAGCGAAGATTGGCTGAAAAGCCACACAAACTTTTGCAGAATGATAAATTTATCATAGTGAGCTTGGAACAGAACTGGATAGAATAGGGGATTTCAACCAAGCTATAACACAAAGATAGATTTAATTCCTCCAGATTTGGGACTTCACAAAGATCCATAATCTTAATCAGGTGGTCTGACCCACTGAGGTCGCATGTTTTTAGATTAACCAAACGCTGCAAAGAAAAATACAAAGTCAAGTTACATCAAGACAAAACAATTAAACTATTCCAAGATATTATAATTTTGATTTTTTTCTGAAAGTTATATCAAAACATACACACGCACCACATTGTCTCCATTCCAAAGCTGTTCAAGGCTGCTGCAACGCATCTGGAGACTGACAAGATTGTCTGGATTAAAATTCAATGGTAAAGTTGGTGATGGATATAGGTCCCAGTGTAGTAGTCTAAGACTAGTTGGAAGATACTCAAGCCCTTGAGAAAGATTCACTATTGACATGCCATAACCCCAATAGAAATGAAGCAATCTTAGATTGTATAATTCCTCGAAGACTTGAGGACTTATTTGCAAATGGCTAATTTGGGAGATATCTTGACAAAACTTCAACCCTGTGAGCACCCTAAATGTTTCAGAAACCAAAAAAAAAAAAAAAACGAAACAAAACAAAACAAAAGAGCCAAGATGTTATTAAACTACAAATAAACAAATTGATGAACATATGGCTGGAAGTAGACAAAGTACTAATTGCGTCTTACCTTTGGATTAGTCAAAACAGAGAGGATATCCTTATAATGCCACAACCTGCTTCGTCTTCTTGGAACATTAATGTTTTCCTTCATAACAATATCCTTAGCCATTTGTTGTATCAAGTCATGCATTCCCATTTTCTTATCCCAGGAAATAGTTATTAAATCACTTATCCTGGAGATTCCTTATCCCTTCTTTAGGAAACAATTCACAAGCATCCAAAATCGACTCGAATTCGTGTAAGAACCACCCTTTGAATACAAATGCAATAGCAAGAAATATCTGTTGTTCGTGCCACTCCAGCCCATCATAACTAAGTTTCAGAACATTTTGAATGTCCTTGTTCGGAAATCTTTTCCAATCTTCTTAATGTGCTTTCCCATATTGCTTCATCCTTCTTGTACAAATCTCTTCCCAAAATTTTAAGTGCTATGGGAATAGCGTCAGCATAATGCAGCACTTTTTTGGTTAAGTTCATCCATCCACAAATGATATGATCCTTTTCGAATGCATGTAACTTGAAGAGTTGAAGTGAATCATCATAGTTTAGTTTCTGGACCTCGTAGATTTTATGACACTGATACTGGAGAACATGTCTATCCTTGCTTGTCAAGATAATTCTACTTTCAGGTCCAAAATTATAATTCTCCCTCTTCCCAAGGATACACTCCAATTGTTGAATGCCACTCACATCATCTAGAACCAATAGAACCCTTTTTCTTTGCAGCATCCTCTTTATGTTAGGAGGCAACACATTCAGAGTTCCTATATCTAACTCTGGCTTTTCCAATACTTGAGAGAAAACTTTAATTCTAAAATGTAGCAGCCCAAATTTAGCAGAATCTTCACTCACATTTGGCAAGAAACAACTTCCTTCAAATTGTTGGAAATATGAACAAGCTGCAGTAATTTGCAGCAACAGTTTTCTTTTGGCTCCACCATCACATTCAGTTTCTAGAAGGATTTGAACATGCTAGTGGTTCTTTCATTATTGCATTTGTTAGTTTAATATGTTATCTGAGTTGTAGTGTGTTTTGGGTAAGTGCTGTGCTATTATGAGGAATCTTAGGAAAAGCAAGTGTGAGCTGTCAAAGTTGAGTGGAGTGGTTGGGTTATAGGCTGTTTTTCTGCCTATATAAATGTGTCTTGTAATCAGTTTCAAACAAGTGAAATCAAGTTAAGAAAAACGTTGGTGTTTCACTTCGATATTACTCTGATTGTTCAGAGTGGTTTAAAACAAAATGATTGAGTGAATTGAGAGAAAATTAATAGAACAGTAACCAAGAAAGTCAGCCCTGGTTTCTGCAGAATTTCTGGAAATTCTCCAGAAAACATCGATGTTCTTAGTGTAAAAAAGCCAACAATTGGTAGCGGAGCAGGTTCTTTCTTTACGGGTCCTATGCTTTTTCATTTGTTAACAGATCAAGAAGATGGTGTCTAACCGAGTAATTGCTGCAAGGTTGAGGGAGCTTCTTCAAAGTTGTGACCTCAACACAATGACCTTAAAGATGTTGAGCCAGAAGTTACAAGAAGAGTTCAACTTGGACTTGTCTGACAGAAAATCATTTATAAAAAATGAAGTGATTTTGTTTCAAGGAAGATAAGTCCGGGAACAATGAGGAGGAGGAAGATCGTTGTGACGATTCTCTGCAAGATTCAAAGACAGAGGTACTAAATGGCTCTGATTTGAATTTGGTTGATGAAACTGAAGAGCTTATTGGTAAGAGTTTTGAAACCAATGAATGCTTTGATGAATCTGATTTAAGTGATGAAGTGATTTCATTTGATAAGAATCTCATTGATTTTAGTCATGAAATTGCTGTGAAAAGTGAAGCCGTTGAATTTGTTGTTAGTGAAGATCTTTGTTTGGAGTTCAAAGATTACTCCAACATTAGATTAATTGAAGTGGAGAGTAAAATCGGAAGTTCAGGTTTCAAAATACTTGAAACAAAGAATGTTGTAGAGCATGAGTTTGATGATTTCAGAATTCTGGAAATGTTTGGAAATGACAAAAAAACAGAAAATCAAAGGGTGGAAAAAGGCTGGCAATCTCATTGAAGATGAATCAATGGTATTCTATGATATATTTGATGCTTCAAATGTCAAACTACAAAGGAGAAGGTGTTTTACGAGGAAAAAGAAAAAGAAAAAGAGGATGAAGAATTTTATGATCTGTAAACAGGTTCAAACCGTTCAAGAGCTTTTTGATATTGAAGTTGAAGTTAAAGTTGAAGTTGAAGAGCAACTTGTTCATGGGGGAGTGTTGGAAATATGAACAAGCTGCAGTAATTTGCAGCAGCAGTTTTCTTTTGGCTCCACCATCACATTCAATTTCTAGAAGGATTTGAATATGCTAGTGGTTCTTTCATTATTGCTTTTGTTAGTTTAATATGTTATCTGAGTTGTAGTGTGTTTCTATTAAGTGTTGTGCTATTATGAGGAATCTTAGGAAAAGCAAGTGTGAGCTGTCAAAGTTGAGTGGAGTGGTTGGGTTATAGGCTGTTTTTCTGCCTCTATAAATGTGTCTTGTAATCAGTTTCAAACAAGTGAAATCAAGTTAAGAAAAACGTTGGTGTTTCACTTCAATATTACTCTGATTGTTCAGAGTGGTTTAAAACAAAATGATTGAGTGAATTGAGAGAAAATCAATAGAACAGTAACCAAGAAAGTCAGCCTTGCTTTCTGCAGAATTTCTGGAAATTTTCTAGAAAACATCGATATTCTTAGTGTAAAAAAGCCACACAAATTGACTCGAAATCGCATTGAATACAATTTCTGTGATGGTTGTCTTCCCTATACCACTCATCCCCCAAATTCCGGCAATATGAATTGTTCTTGTTCCTATGTTGCTGTTGGAAACTAATGATAGAACCTCCTGAACACGTGATTCCAATCCAACTAAGCTAGTTAAATCATTGCAGGATGTAGATGTAAGCTTCAGCTTCTCTGAGATGTCATTCAACATTGCTTTAGTAAGTTCAGCCTCACATCTAGAAATAAACAACCGAAGTTTTATATAATGTCAAAATAAATCTAATCAATCATGTGTACAAATCATCAAAACTATATAGTATATATAAGGAGGACAAAAAATAAATCAGAATGGCTACTTGTGTTAGAGCTTGTTTCCATGTCTCTATCTTGTCAGAGCCAAATCTTTGTTGATGTCGGATAAGTGCTTTGCCTAAGCTACCCTGCAACTCTTGAACATCAGTTGGATCCACACCATAGAAAACTGGTAGAACGGTCTGTTTTCGGGTGCATCTGCTGCATTGTTGAATGTGGAGGAGCTCATCCAAGCACCATTCGGATTCTGCATAGTTCTTGGAGAAAATGACCACAGAAATGTTGGATTCTTTGTGAGAAGATGTGTGATATATCATCTCCTCCACGAAGTCCGCCTTCATCCATAAAGGTTTTGACTTTTTTTTTTTTTACTTGTGCAACTTGTAGAAGGGAGAAAATATTTGATAAAACCAGTTGACAAATGGCAGCCCTAATCGGTGTTGTTTTTGCTTCAAAGGTCATTAGTTTTCTATCAATATATATTATTATTATTTTTTTTGGTTGTTGTTTTAGAGGCTACTTCCGACTCCAGACTTTCAATCTTGAAAGCGACCTTNTAAAACCAGTTGACAAATGGCAGCCCTAATCGGTGTTGTTTTTGCTTCAAAGGTCATTAGTTTTCTATCAATATATATTATTATTATTTTTTTTGGTTGTTGTTTTAGAGGCTACTTCCGACTCCAGACTTTCAATCTTGAAAGCGACCTTACTACTACTTGAGCTATTACTCAGGTCAAATTATGATTGAACATATATACAACAGATCCATGATTGAATTGAATGACCATCAAAATAGTATAACACCTGAATAAGGCAATTCCAGTCCAAGAATGCCTTATCAAACGTAATTGTTTGACTCTAATCTGTGCAAACTATGCAACTTACGACTGCTAACGATGGCCAATTATTGGGCTACAGCTTTCTTCCAGATCCAACACATAGTGATTACTACAATCTTTAGCTGCTGTCTGTGTCCATTCATATCCTGTTCACAAAGTCCTTTCTCTCCAAGAATTTAGACCACCATTCTTTCATCCCTGAAAAGAAACTCTCTTTTGGCATATAAAATTTTCAGATCCAAACCAAGTAGCATTTTGCATGGTCACATAGAAATAGAGCGTGATCAATGCTTTCAACTATGCATCCACATAAGCTACATGTCTTTGGAACATCAACATTCCATTTGATATATATAAGGCATTCTTCGACCGGAATTGCATTATTCACGAGTTAATACTACTTTGATGGTCATTCAATGGGATCATGGATCTGTTTGTATGTTCAATCATCTTTCATTTGAAAAAAAAAATGGATTTTTTGAGATTTTTAGTACTGATATGAAAAATAAATGTCATTATTACTACTGTCAGGTAAAATTGATTTTTTTCATACCTGAATTTACCTCCAATAATTCAATATGGATGGCTATAGCGGTCATGAGGCTGATATTCATATCTTTTATGGTAGCGGAGCTAGCATTCATTCTTTGGGTTTGTTTTTCTGTTCTTCAACATGTCAACCTCCCCAAACTCGTCTTCCTCTGCTCTTTCCAGTTCTTCATCTTCTTCTTCTTCTTCTTCTTCCTCCTCCATTTCTACTCCTTCGGCCCCAAGCTCTACCGTTCATTCTGTGCTTAGTGTTAGCAACAACCGAAACTATGTACCTACTAAACTAGACTTCAGTGATTTTCTGGTTTGGCAAAGCCTTCTCTACATAGTATGCAATTGGATGCTTACCTTCCTTTCACCAATCTAAAACTGAAGTAGGTGCGGCGGCGTGCTCAGCTCTCTTTGTCCACTTTCTCATCACTGACGTACGAACCAAATTATCAAAACTCAAGAGTTTCCTTTGATATCAAAAATTTTAATAATTATCTGCAATCCTCACCTTAAACCACCCCAATTCCACCAGTGTGATCAAATCCTTAATTTCTTGGATGAAATACAAATAAAGATGCCACTACAATATAAATAGTATTGGTAACTCAAAAGAAATTTAATAGTGACAAGATTAATTAAATTCTTCAATTCTTGCACCACAGTCTAATTTAGGACTCACTAACTGGACCCAAAAGTAACTGGGGGGCTAAACTATTAAACCTAGACTCTACATCCGAGGAATTAAGGATAGAGAGAGAGCTTAAGGGGAAGAAAAGAGTTAAGGAATAGAGAGAATAAATGAGTAAGAGAAAGAACTAGATCCATAGCCTTTTGTACTCGATCCATGCATTCTGGGATTATCCCCAGGAATACGAAGCCTTGAGTAAGAGAACTCGCTCAAACTCATAAAACTGTGATCCAAATTGGTTGCAGTTCGCAAAAAATAAATTCGAAGAAGATTGTACACCGACAGGAGATGGTGCAGATGGTAGGGAAGTGCAGTTGTTCGCATTTAACTCTATCAGGTTACATGGAAGATCCTGTTTGCACCGAATTGCCTCTTGCAATCTATTAGATAAAGGAGTTTCAGTTGATTAAGTAGTTTGATGGTAGAGCCCTATACACTCAATACTAGTCCTGCATAAATCTAGCTGTTTAAGAGATGGGCAAAGAATGTCTGGCAAAATTCTAATCCGAGTCTAGACGCGCTATACGGTCAGCAGCTGTGTGCGCTGCCTAAATCCCCCAAAAAAACAACATAAAATGATAAAAATGGAATCATGGGATTCAATCTTATACTAAAAGTAAGACCCTTATATTAATCAGCATAATTAAATTCAATTTTTTTTTTTTTATAAAAGGCATAGCCAATTTCATTAATGAGTGGCAGTAGTACAATCCCCCTTGAATAGGTACCAAATATGCGATGGGGGGGCTTATGTCCAAAAGGTGGGCGTCTTACAGAGGAAGGATAGACGTGCCAAGGCATCAGCTACCTTATTACAACTCCTAGGAGCATAGTTAAAGATACATGCATGACAGCTCTTGGCTATCAAAATGATATCCTGTAAGAATCATTCCTGTACTGGCCAGTTGAACAAGGTAAGCGAGTCAGTTTCCATGACTATGTGCTTCCAACCTCTAGCTATAGCAGAAGCCAGAGCATCTCTCATTGCCACAACCTCTAAGGTTAGAGGGGTTATTACATTCGCAATCTTAGTAGCAGAAGCGCCTAGAAAGGTCCCTGCGTGGTCCTGATAGACTGCGCCAGTGCCTCCAATTCCTTTCTTCATGCAGAAAGCTGCATCAGAATTGACCTTCACGTAGCCAGATGGTGGTGGTTCCCATCGCTGAGCTACACGAGAGGTGTGGGAAGGGGCATGGCCAGGACCCTTTTTGTCTTTCAGCACGTCAAGAAAATCATGGCAGAGCCGGCTGGCATTGTTGACCACTTCGATGGCAGAGGAATCCTCATGTTGGAATAGCTTCTTGTTACGTGCTTTCCAGATGTGTTGCATAAGGGTCAACGCCATGGCCGAGGAATCGGTTGGCTCGCTTTTGAGTAAGCGATCCAAGCAGCTTATCACCGATTCAGTGCCCAGTATCGGCCCCTTCTCCTTCCATTTTGAGTAGCGCCAAATTTTCGTTGCCTGGGGGCACTCAAATTTTAAAGACTAAATTCAATCTTTAAAAATCTGTATAATTGAAAATGCAGAAACCACATATATCAGTACGTAATTCCCAAGATGACAAAGAGAAAAATGATACGCCCACCCCAGTGAGAGACTAAAGAAATAATTAAAGAAAAACTAGGCTTGCATAAAAGAAGACATCTGAAAGATGCTTGAATACGAGCTGTTGATCCACATCCTGTGCAAGAACAGAAAACAAAAGAACATCTTGCATTGAAGCATCACGGTGAGAATGAAAAAGAGAAGAAGGGGTGTTTCCTAACCTTTATGCAATTGTTATATTCACAAACGTCTCTAGCAAGCTTCTTGGCCAATTAGAGAGACTGAGAGAGAAACATTCTGTCAGCATTTGCTGCTCGATCAAACCTCCATCCAGTTGTTCTTGACCTTGTTGCACTGTTGCGTTCTCATCGGATTCCTCCATCCTTCAACCATAAAACAGCGAGCTTCATCAGAATTTAACACCATGCACCTAAACCTCCATCCCAATGGTGAGAGTACCGCCACACCGCCAACCTCCATCCCGCCTACGCAACCCAAACACATACCCAAACACACTTTTCAACACACCCCCTGAGCCCTCAACCTATAATCAATGGCAGTGCTATAACAAAAGGCAGATCCCTCACCATCGTGTCTCGGCGTCTGCAGTATCAGCTCACGAAGCCCCTCGCCCGCCCACCAACCCTCCTCATGCCAACACGGGTCAAGGGCGGAACCAGAACCTATATTTCTCCAAATGGGGGAGAAAGTCTGTTCAGAATGCAGTCGAGAACAACCAGGCAATCAGCATATATGTAGAAAACTTTCCAACAAGATGGCTTCCAACTGACGTCCACCTAGTGATGTCCAAGTATGGTGAGGTTTTGGACGTGTACATCCCTCATAAAGTAAACAGGAAAGGAGTCAAGTTTGCTTTTGTTAGGTTCCGAAATACCTATGATACACATCGAATCATCCAAAGCATCTCCTCGGTGCTTGTTGACGGGAGAAACCTTTCGGCCTCTATTGCCCGAAACCGGAATAGTTCAGAGAATAAACCTCATAGACCGTTGGCGGCCCTACCCGACTTTCACCATCAAGCCACTAGGGTGTCTGGTAAATGGTCGTACGCTGAGATTATGAGGAATGGTGGCTTACATTCGCACGCTCACAAAGAAACAGGTCCTCCTCTATCTAAGCCCTCATCCTCTGACACCCGTATGTATATCCCAAAGGACACTGCTCTAGCATGGCTTAAGAACTGCGTTTTAGGCGTCCTCACCTCTCCTTTATTGGTTGAATGTATCAAAGCAGCATTCTCCGAAGAAGAGAACCGTAGCTTTACTGTTATCCCTATTGGGGGTGTTTCTTTTCTGTTGCGGTTTCAAACGGAGGGAAAGATGATGGATTTCTATAATCTGAAACATGACTGTATGGGTCATATATTCAAGGTGTTCAGACCTTGGAAGGAGGGCGACATGGCATTTAATCGGCTATGTTGGGTCTTCATACGTGGGGTTCCCCCTCATGTTTGGACTAGAGATTTTTTCAAGATGATTTTATCCAAAGCTGGAGAATTGGTGGAGTGGAGCCCGGAGACAGAAAGGTGTACGAGGTTTGACGTTGCAGAAGTTTTGATCTTGACAAGCTCAATGCACCCGGTTGATCAGGTGGTGAAGCTGAAGATTAGAGGAACAGCTTGCGACATCGGGATCATGGAATCGCAGTATGACCCGCTTGATCGAATCAACCATTTTTTGCCGCCTATCGCACCGGAAGAAGAGGGCGGCGCGTCAGTCTCTGCTCGGAACGGTAAAGAGGTTCATGCCGGCATCGCGAGTTCATCCCACTCTCCTCAGATCCCTAGACATGCACACAATCCAGGCCAATCAGCTTCCCCTGATGGTCCTTTATCAGAGGACCCATTCAACCTTCGCCCCCTAATCAATAAAGCCAACATCTCCCTTGAGCAGTGTGAAGATTCAAACTCCCAGAGACCAAAAACTATTCCCTCTGAGTAGGCCTTGCTGAATCCTAGCTCTGAACCACCACTGACACATCCCCCCACAGCAGAGTTGAACAAGTCTTACACCAGCTCCCAAAATCCTAACCCTGTCTCACCCGTTTTATCTACACCTATAAGGCCAACACCCAGGCCCGAAGTCAATGAGCCCGCATACTCAAGCCCAAACAAGAGGGTTTTAGTCCCCTACCCAAATACACTACCTACCCAGAACTCCCCGTTCATGAGCCCATCTCCATACAAGCCCTACCTTCATGAGAGTTCGGGCTCATCTAGTTCTCCATACTCGATAGTACCAGAGTCTTGGAGTAACGCATGCCAGTTCAATGGTTTGGAGTTCCATTTGGCAGTGGAGAGAAGAGTTGCCTCCATATTGCAGAAAATGGACGTAAAAAAGAAGAAACCAGTTAAGTTCTTGTCTGCTAAGGGTAGTGTTCTATCTGAACCAGAGAGTCTTCAACGAGTTTCAGAGTCTGACTTCCGAAATAACAACAATAGGATCCTGATAGAGGACCTGTCGAGCTCACCTATCCCTGTTTTGTTCAGTTCGATGGAAGTGGCAGAGACCAATCGTATTGGAGATATGGTTGGCTGGGATAGAAGCAACTTTGAAGAAGAGACAGACCAGCTCTTAGAGAAATTGGTGGACAGAGAGGCAGCAGAGTGGGTGCAATCGCGTGCTCGCGATTAGTCCACGATCATATGTCGTGTGTTTACAATCTTTTATGATCAGTTTTATATCATGGAACATTAGAGGGCTCTGCTCCCCCACCAAGCAGTCACAGAAGATTCACATGGGGTAACTTGAGAAGTGCTAGCCTCATCGATCGTCTTTTCATAGAACCAGACTGGTGTCTTACATTTCCCTCCCTCTCACTTAGTGCCGGCAGCAAGAGGGGGTCTGACCATGTCCCCTTGATACTACGCCACGCATCCTCTGTTACGGGTAGAAGGCCTTTTAGATTCCTTAGTGCATGGTGGTCACACCCAGATTTTTTGGAAGTGATTAAAGGCATGTGGGCTGAGACTAATGCCTTGTTCCCTGGAAAATTCAATTTGCTGAAGAAACTGAGTTTGCTTAGAAGACTTCTGTCTACCTGGAATAGAGAATCCTTCGGGAACGTAAATGCAAGTGTCGCTGATCTCCAGGATCAAATAGACAAGCTTGATAAAGATGCTGACGAAAGAGACCTCTCTTTAGAAGAAATCAACTGCGCCAGGGATTTGAAAACTGCTCTGAATATTAAGACCCGGCAACTAGAGTCCATCTGGAGACAAAAAGCAAGAGTGCAATGGTGTAGATTGGGTGACTCCAATACAAAATTTTTTCACTTAGCGGCTGTTAACAGAGGGCGCAAAAACAGGATGGAGCAAATTCTGGTAGATGGGGATTGGATTCGTGAACCTCAAAACATTAAAAAGGCTGCTGGTGATTTTTTTGCAAAGCTATACTGTCGTCAGGAACCTGCTAGACCCTCCATCGGCTCCCTACAATTTCATAGACTAAGTGTTGCAGATGCCGAAGATCTTGAGAAGCCTATTTCTTTGGAAGAAATCAAGCAAGCAACCTGGGACTGTGATAGTGCCAAAGCACCTGGCCCTGATGGTTTCAATTTCTCATTTTATAAAAAGTGTTGGGAGCTGATCAAGGAGGACTTATACGACATGATTACCCACTTTTTTCAGACAGCAAAACTGCCCAAAGGATCCAATACTGCATTCATCACGCTGGCTGCTAAGAAGACTGATGCTAGGTCACTTGATGAGTATAGGCCCATTACCTTGGTCAATGGGTTGTACAAAATCGTATCTAAACTCCTTGCCCGAAGATTGAAAAGAGTGCTCCCATCTCTTGTTGGCCTGCAACAAACCGGCTTTATTAAAGGAAGATGTATCATGGACTCTGCTTTGATGGCTAACGAAGTAGTTCATAGTCTAAAGAAGTCCAAATCAAAGGCTATCGTGTGGAAGTTGGATTTCAAAAAAGCATATGACTCTGTGGATTGGTCATACCTTCTAAGTGTCTTAAAAACCATGGGTTTTGGTATCAAATGGTGCAAATGGATTCTTGAATGCCTATCCTCCTCAAGGTTAGCAGTGCTGGTTAATGGCTCCCCATCATTTGAGTTCCGCATGGAGAGGGGCCTGAAACAAGGAGACCCACTGTCCCCATTTCTTTTCGTGTTGGCAGCTGAAGGTCTGGCATCCATACTATCTAAAGCTGCTAATATGGGCGAAATTGAAGGGATCAATATTAAGGGCGTGGATATTTCGGTTTTGCAATATGCCGATGATACCATCCTCTTCTCTCCTGCAAGTCTGCCTAAGTTGTTAAATTTGAAGAGGTGCTTGAGAATTTTCGAAGCATTATCTGGCCTCTGCATTAGTTTTGCTAAAAGTAGTGTAATAGGGACTGGTTTGACGCAGAGACAGGTTCAAGATTTTGCTGGGCGACTGCATAGTAGGGCAGAATCCTTTCCTTTCACATACCTTGGTTTTCCATTGGGTGCCAATATGAAACGGATCGCTGCATGGAACCCTGTGGTGGATAAATTCAAGAATAGGTTGAACTCATGGAAGGGCAGATTTCTCTCGCTTGGTGGTAGGGTGACTCTCATAAAATCTGTTCTAAGCGGATTACCAGTGTACTTCATGTCCCTATATAAGCTCCCCATGGCAGTGGCAAAAAAGTTAACTTCTCTTATGAGATCCTTCTTTTGGAACGGGGTGGTAGGATCAAGGAAGGCTTATTTAGTTGCTTGGAAGAATATAGCAGTCCCTAAAGAGTTGGGTGGAACGGGCATTATCAATTTGAAGGTAATGAATCAGTGTTTATTATTTAAATGGTTGTGGCAATATGTTGATTCCGTGGAGAGAGTCTGGAAAACTTTGGTTAAGGCCAAATGTGCTATTCAAACTGCTGCCTTCTATCCTTCTTTTAATCTACAAAATTGCTCTTCTTGTTGGAAGGATGTTATTCATTCAGGATCAACCCTTAGTCAGACCGGAATCCCTCTGTTGTTGGGATCCAAGGTTCGTGTTGGGAGTGGGGACAAAACTCTGTTTTGGTATGATGATTGGACAGGGCATGGAGTACTTAAGGAGCGCTTTCAGAGATTATTCTTGATTTCCTTATGCAAAGAAGAATCGGTCTCGGCTTGTCTTGCTGTTAATGGATCAAGTTGTCTTTGGTTATCATGTTGGCGTAGGCAGCTGCGGGATTGGGAAGCCATTCAAGTGGAGGAGCTTAGACGAATTGTCGACTCTGTTAGCCTGGACAGGTCACGTCAGGACCAGTGTTGGTGGAGTAGTAGCAAGAATGGCAACTACTCGGTCAGCCTGGGTAGGTCTTTCATTTTTTCTCAACAGGGCGCTTCCAACGCCAAGCCTTTCAGCTGGCTCTCTTTGGTGCCCTTCAAAATAGATTGTTGGGTATGGTTGGCTTTGAATCAGGGAATCCCCACCAAGGATGCATTGCGCGCAAGAGGCATCTTATCTCTCGCGGACTCCATGTGCAGTATGTGCCTTTGTTCACTAGAAACTCGGGATCATCTCCTTCTCCACTGTTCAATAGCTTGGAAACTGTGGTCTAGATTGTGTAATTGGTGGGGAGTACAATGGTGCATGGCAGCCTCTTTGGAGTCTTTCCTAATTCAATGGGCATACATATCCCCGTTTTCCTGCAGCAGATCCATGTGGCTTATTGTAGGGATTGCAGCTTTATGGACCTTATGGATTGAAAGAAACAAGCGGATTTTCGAAGGAGTGTCTACAGACATGGAGAAATTGGTGGATTTAGTCATTGTTCGTGCTACGTTCTGGATCAAGGCGTTGCATGTCAACATTCCATTTAGTACCTCAATGATCTTATCTAATGCTGAAATTTTGAAAAACTGTAATGGCCCTTCCAGGAATCTTCACTTATTAGATTATTCCCACTCTTAGGAACTGTGTTTTACATGCTCCGGTTTCTCTGTAATTCTAGTTGTTTTAGTGATCTGACTCACGTCATGGATTGGAGGGCCTTTTGTAAATATCCATACTTTTATCAATAAATCAATCGTTACCATCAAAAAAAAAAAAAAGAAGACATCTGAACAATAAGAATTCTTGTCCCCTAAATAAATTGTAAGCTAAACATTTGTGCTTGCATCATTGACTTCATGGCCTCCATTTGCTCGGATTTCTTGTGCATTGGTCGCCTCGAACTTCTTCCTCCTTATTACTACCAGCCATGTAAAGATTTCCAATAACAAGGCAACCGCACCCAGAGCAATGATGATCCCGGCATATGTCCGCTTCCAATAATTGTGTCCATTCGTGATCTTAAAGCCTTGAAAGATGTTGATAATGTTGAGGATTATGATAGCATAACCAAAAGAATGGTGGTAGATGGTCCAGTAGATTCTGTATTTGTGATTTGGATTTGGCTTACGAATCAAGGCACTTACCTGAAAGGAAAATCCAAGCCATGTGTAACTAATAAGACTACGTACAAAATATGGATTTGAGTGGATCAAAGGCAAAATAAATTTTGGATTGGATTATGAAAGAAAATAAGGGAAAAATATAAATTACCTGAACAGCTGCCATAACGAGCAAGGCAATGCCAATATTTTTGTGTTTTGAAAAATTGATGCCTCGACTAGCACTGCCAAGTTTAATACCGATTCCCCATCCGGCGACACCAAGACAAAAGGCCATAATTTGGCAGGCTCTGTGGAGATCATACCAAGCTGGATGAACTGAATTAAACAACTTTACCGACTTAAACACCTTTAGGTACCTAGCCAGTATGGCTCCAATTGGCATCAGAATTCCCCATCCTATTGCATTTAGTATGCAGGTTCCACTTGCAAAATTCAAGGTGCCAAAAGATAGCATATTATCTTCAGATAAATTATGCATACGAGGCGAGCCTCCTCGCATTGGACCTTCTTGCCAAACGTGGTTGGTCGATAGCAGGGTACTGTCTAGCTGCAAAGTTGCATAGATGATCATCTCCCCGCCTGAATACTCAGCTCTAAGATTTGAGACCCCAAAGCTCAGGTTACCAGGCTTCATAGTAGGACTGCCGGACACCGGAGTAGCATAAGCGACCATGTTTCCATCAGAGTCCTGGTAAGCTACGAGTGCCTGTGACCCTGCCATCATCTGCCCTCCTGGATTGAGTGCCCAGGCAATCCAGTTTGATGTAGATGTTTCGGGTTTGCGAAAGGCGATGTCGGCTGTCTGGTTTGCCGGGTAGTAGTTCCAGTACAGATACGAATTGAGGCGGAGGAGATCATTACACGTAGCATATGCTTGATTATCGCGGAACGTTAAGCTATGACAAGCTTGAGTTGGAGATGGAGACGGAGATGGAGATGGTGCAGATGGAGACGGTAGGGTGATAAGCAGCGTACAAGCCAAAACTAAAGCAGTCACTGAAAATATTAGCATTGTATATTGCACAGCAGGAGACAATATTAAATATGATCACCCTGAAAATTATGACTGCCAGGAACAGAAAAAGACATAATTTGAGTTTAGTTGAACAATGCAAAAGTAAACAATACGCACTAAAAATTGAGAAGTAAAAATAATCAACTAATGAACCAAGACTTCGATAAAGAAAAAGAGCGAATATGTAGAAGAAAGAAGCAACGCAATATACATTCATCAACATCGACACGCTATCACAACAAAGAATAATTGAGTCACACAAGTTAAATGGATCACCGCATAAAAGAAGTTACTAGGTCCTAATGGAATTGTTTTGATAGAAGGACTTACCAAAAAAACACAGCTTTTTGTGATGGCAAAATAATAGCATGGCCCCTCTATTTATATAAACAACGATATATAGCTATGTAATCCTAAACCATAACACAATAGGTTTACTCAGTACGTATTCCTAAGCTCATCCAACCTAGAACTAACATTGCCATGTTAGTTTTTTAACTAACTAGGCCAATACTCCTGCTCCAATCAATAATAGAACTAAGATCATCCAAGCTAGACTTAAAAATCTTTATACCATAAAAAAAAAAAATCTCACGGTCCCTAATTCTCTCTTCCAACATCTTACATAAAAAGAATTAGAGGTAATATTTATACAAAATTAACCAGACTTATAAGGCAGGATGTTCCAACAAAGAATGCATGCCAAGAAAAGATCATCTCAACTCAATTGATAATGATAAGTTTCAAAGGCTAAAAATATCAGACATAGCTCTCTAACGTGTTTATAATCTAGTATTTTGTATGTCACCCGAAGGCAAAAATATGTCTTTTTCCCTCAAATAGTCAAATGGGTGAATCTTCGAGTTGGGAGAAAATGAGTTAATAATGGTGGCAGGTTCCCTACAGCGGCGGTCAAACTCAGGTTATAATACAAAATATAGCCCTAGTTCTTGCGGTCATGACAACCGGCTTCTAGCAATCACCATGCACGACCTTCATGTTCCATTGGATTTTTCAAAACTTTGAACGTTGGTGTTTCTTTTTCACTGCCGGATTGTGTGAATATAGCTAAAACAGCAACATAACTTCAGTCTATACCTTTATATAATACCATAGTGATAATTTCGTTTCACATCTTAGCATTACTGGCCAGAAAATGACATTCAATTAATTGACTTTGAAAAGCTCCTACAGCGGCGGTCAACTCAGGTTATAATACAAAATATTGGCGTATTCATATTTTTAAATTCCTTTTCATTTATTTTTCTGGTTAATATTCCACACTTTCTCTTTCATTACACACATTCAGGATATTTCTCATGTTGCAAAAGCAGCTCAACCACTTGGCTCATGGCAGGTCTTTCATCTTTGTCTAGCTTCACACATTCTAGAGCCACTCCAATCAGAACTTCCATCTTCCTCTTGTCAAACTTGCCTTCCAACCTGGAGTCTACAATCTTTTCCATCCAAGAATCCGTAGCATTTTCACTGTTAAATTTTTCTCTCATCCATGGAACCATCATTTTGTCCTGAGTTTCTTCTGCTGGGCACTTTCCAGTCGCCATTCCCAGCAACACCATTCCATAGCTGTAAACATCCACTTTAGAGGTGATGGACTGATTGGAAATCCACTCCGGAGCCATGTAACCTCGAGTTCCTCTAATCCGCGAGAACCTCGGGTTTAAGTGGCGGCTGCCTATCTTTAGTGGCTGAGATAGGCCAAAATCTGATACTTTAGGCTGGTAATTGCCGTCCAAAAGTATGTTTTGAGGCTTTACATCACAATGGAGAACCCACTCTAAGCACTCTTCATGCAAATATGCTAGCCCTTTGGCTGCCCCCACAGCAATGTTGAACCTCTTCTCGAAATCAACCGCATTGGATGTGAGATTTTCTGCCAAGGATCCATGCTCCATGTATTCGTAAACAAGAAGCCTATGCTTTCCCTCTGCACAATATCCCCACAAGTCTATCAAGTTCATGTGATTAAGTTTCCCTATTGTGCTAACTTCTGCTTGGAATTCTGCTTCCCCTTGGTGTGCTACATTCAATCTCTTTATTGCTGCAACTCTACGGTCCGGTAGTATTCCTTTGTACACAATTCCTCCTGCCCCTCTCCCAATCTCTTCTCCGAAACCTCGAGTTGCCTTTTCAAGTTCTGAGAGTGTGAACCTTCTAAACTGAGTTGTGATAGGGGTGTAACCTTGCATTCCTTAGTTTTGGCGGGTTCTAATCAAGCAAAACCACACCAAGAAAATGCCAAAGAACTCAACAATTCCAAATGCACACGAGAACCAAAGTATGAACCTTAACAATCCATTTTCATGACTTTTTGGATAACTTCTGTACAGTTGTTCAACAATTTGACTGGAACAATCTAACTTGTCAACGGTAATGTTGGAAAAGATACCAGATTTTGGCACCTTGACGTAGATGTCTCCTTCAAACTGTGGAAAATGATGCCCATTCAGTAATGCCATCTTTGGGTAACAGTAAGGAATGTTACTGCGATAATTATGCTTGATGAACTTAAACTGGAACCCTTTGCAATTGCAGAGATGCAAGCACAAATTCTCACACATTTCTAGTGTGTAATTAGGATAGAACCCATAATCATAACCATAAAACTCAACATTTTTCAGCTGAAGGAACCGAACCTCGGTTGCGGCACAAGAAATTTTGATTCCCGGTTCACAACCCAAAGACCAGTCACTCAAATCCTTGATCCTGAAACCTGGAAGACTGTAGCATCTTCTGCCAGAAGAAGCATCGTAGCTGCACACACTGTTAGGTCCACAAATCCCATGAATCCTGCAAGGTTCTGACATGACTTGCCATGACACAATCCCTTTCCTTCCCCTATCAGCTCGACTGTACAGTCTCAGAATACCATCAACATCAAGTTTCAGCCTCCTCTGGACCCTGGTTCCATAATCTGCTGCAGTTAAAGTAAATCCATCAGATGAGCTGAAATTGCCTAGAGAATCAAGAACCGCAACGTTCCTTGGTGCGGTTGTAAGCGAACCTTCCTGCTTCCCTGCTCAAAAGATACAGTTCTGGCCAGTAAATGCTTGAAGCCTCAGGACCATCATAAAGAAGCCTGAGAATGTTGTCAGTATCAAAATAGAACTTATAGAATCCTGAAGAATAATAAGCGTGACTTCTTGAGGAGACAAGGTGCTCATCCATGGAGAGTGGTTGTCGAGCTAGGAGTGGGGTTTTTGGGTTTTTTGGGCCCCATGTTTAGTGGTTTGGCCAATTTGGTACCCCGACTTTTTTTTTGGCCGGCCAGGTACCCCGACTTTGCATGGGCAGGCCAAACGTGATCCCCCGGTCAGGTACCTGCTGACGTGGAGGGCTGCCCGGATTTGAGGTCTGCAAGGTGCTCCAAAATGACGTCGTTTTAGTTAGTTGGATGGACATGTCAAATCCATGTGTCCTTGTGGACTCCCGCATGCTACCAACCCGATTTCTTGATAAACCGAAGCAAAAACCCGACCGGATACCAAAAGAATTGCCCAATAACCCACCTTGCAAACCGGTTTGAATTTTTTAGTGACACCCATAATTGTAATAATAATAATAGACATACTTTTCTTCCTAAAAATCTTCTCACAATCTTTTTTTAATTATTTTTTATAAATATTTTTCTTGAAAATACAAAAATAAGAAATTAAAACATTAGCAAATCTTAAGCATATTACTAAGCTCAAACACTATTTTTCCCCTTCAACCCCTCCCACCAAAAAATGGCACCGACGGCAACTAACCACCACCACCATTCTCCACCCTCCTCTTCAATCTCCAACCACCACCACCCGCTTCACCAAAAAATCCCAAATCTTCCTCCAACAAGACATATAATCAAAATTCCCAACCCCAAGCCAATGCCTAAATCCCCAATTCTTGAAGCCATAGGGTCATCGGACTGGGGGTGTTGGGGAAAGGAGAAGGAGGTAGTGGTGGAACGTCCTCGTCATGTTTGGCCTGCCCGATGATGCTGAGGTGACGGGGAAGGGGAGAGGGACCTCGAAGACGTGGGCGCCAGCGGGTGAAGTAGGCGTGGACTGACTCTTTGACGGCACTGTAGGGGTTGTGGAGCACAACGGCGAGACCAGCCTTGAGGAGGAGGAGAGGAAGGAGTCGCGATTGGTTGTTGCATCGCGGTGACAGTGTCTTGTCGACGGCGAATTTCAGAGCTGTGGACGGGGACAAGCTTCGGGGGTGGCATCGCTCGAACGGGTAGGAAGCTTTGCAGCGCGACAGCAGTTGTGCTTGCCCGGCCGGTGACCTTCTTTCTCCAGTGGCAGCCTGGCTTCGTGTTCGGGGCGGCGGGTTTTAAGCTACGATGGGAGCACTCCATGGTGGCGGCAGCAAGGGGAAGAGATGAAACTGATACGCGTGTGCGACTTGTATTTTTAATTACATGCGTCTAATTTGAGTTATTTTAGGGTGAACTGCTTTGTTTTTTTAATGGATGAGAAAACTTTTTTTATTTTTTTGCACTAAAACTCTAGTAAGTTGTGGGTTTTTTAAAAAGCATGTTGTTCCTTCTGGGACATCCGATAAAAAAAAAGCATGTTTATTTTTTCTTTTTAAATAGTTTCAAAATTAATTTATATTAAGAAATCGAATCAAAATCAATTTATGATATAAAATTGGATTCAAATGAGATTTTTATGCCACCAATATAATATTGTTTTAAATTTCTTAAAAAGATTAATTCTAGCACAAGATAATAACTACAAGAAGATATTTATTTTTTTATTTTTTTTGACCGTTGAAATTTAATCTTACTCTTTATTAATTTTTGGAAGTGGGCAGGTGAAATTGGGCGGGTCGGGTGAGATCGCGGCCCGGCGCGGTTCGGGTTTGGTATGGGAAGATTTTGGGGTTCAGGTGATGTGGGTCCCACTAAGCCACCTGTGTCCGACGTGGCATAAAACGGTGACGTTTTTTCACTTAATACGACGTCGTTTTGCTACAGTACAACGCGCAAATGCCCGGGCAGCCTCCACGTCAGCAGATGCCTGACCAGGGGTCTACGTTTGGCCTGCCCATGCAATCTCGGGGTACATGCCAGGTCAAAAAAAATGTCGGGGTACCAAATTGGCCAAACCACTAAACATGGGGGCCCAAAAAACCTAAAAACCCGTAGGAGTCTGTCTCTAGGGAAATCAAAGCTTTGACATACTAACAACTCCTCCTTCCAATACAACACAATATTACCATTGTCAAGGAGGGATAACTTTCCAGTGCACCTTGAAACAGCGCCTGAAAGACCAGGCTATCAGCCCGCCTCCGTCGGTGAGTACAAGATTACCAGATTTTAGCAGTGTGAACTTTGAATTTTTCCAATTAACTGGTCGGTCACGGTTTGCCATCCAAACGACAGTGCAATTATTACTGTAGTGAGTTTCAGTATACCATATATAGAAGATATAGGCATTTTCGACAAAAAAAAAAAAAGATATAGGCATTATCACCAATAGGATAGGAGCCAGCAGAGAAGACACCACCTGGTGAAGTCAAAACATCATCTTTGTTCTCCACTGATAAAGATGAGTCCACAATTAAGCTATCAAGTGCCGAAGATGGAAATGGGGAAGATAAAGTTTACAGCAGAAAAAATAAGAAAAGTAGGCTAGCCATGAAACTAATTTGAAAGTGGTTTGAACGAGAGATTATGCGAGTGTAGAAAGGGGAAAGAATGGAACTTACAAAATACCAAAACAACACTTTCCAGGATGAACAGTCAAACATTTCAAAACTCTAACTGGATGAAAGAAGGAAAAAGTTGCATGAGTGTAAAATTATGTTTTAGACTTCATCTATCAACTTAACTAGCTCACTTCCCGTGGATTCCGCGGGCTTGTATATTAATTAATTTTTATAAAATCATTGAACATATTAACAATTATTTCTAGGCATTTGTTATCTTATATAATCAAATAAATTGGAAAAAATTATACATTTTTCTCCAATAAAAATATCAAAAAACAGAAAGATACTAAAAAAATTAATTAATAATAAAAATAATAAAAAATAACATAGAGTAATTTTTAAAAATAAAAATCAGGAAAACAAATAAAAAACTATTGTTATGAAGCAAACAAAAAATATAATATAAATCTAGAAAATAAAATATCAAAAGCTAATACTATGTTAAAAAAACTGAAAAAGACAAAAAAAGGTAGGAAAGACCATAAAAAAGTAAATAAAATATTTAATATTTAAAACATTCCTTTGCATGGATTAATATCATATCCAGATTAATAAGGAGATTCTGTAAAAAAATTCAAAGCATTAATATTTATTTTCCTACAAAAATAGGTTAAAATATATTTAAGAAATTAACATACATAATTGTATTTGATAGAAAATATAGAAAAAAAAACAGAATGCTTAATTTAGAGAAACAAAATAACTGTTAATACTATAATAATTTTCATACCTACTGTAAGTACAAACAAAATAGAGAAGGAATAAGAGAGGATGAATGATGTAGAAATAGTATCACACACAGATACAGTGACACAAAGTAATGTCTACACTAGTATTTATCTTAGTTCTGTGAGAATAAATAAAAATCAAATAAAGAAAAAAAAACTATATGGTATATGTTGTATATTATAAAATTAAAAAATTTATTATGTTTGTTAGCCTATTTTTGTTTTCTGTTTTGAGTTTGTTCTTTTACTTGTAATCTTTTATTACGATTCACCTTAAGAAAAATATTATCAGTTTTAGTGATAACAATTTAATAGCTTATCTGATAAGACTATAATTCTTATCAGGATTATTTTTTTAAAAAGGATAATATGAAGCTTTTCCATTCAAATAAATAACTTTATTAGTTTTTATGATAAGCATTTTACTTATTATAAGTGTTGTGTTTTGATTTATCACCTTTAATATGAATAAAAATCAAACTTTGTGTGTGAATTTTGGAATTGTTTTTAAAAGAGTATAATTAAGATCAGATTACTCTAGATAATTATGTTTGTCATTATGGTCAATCAAAATACACCTACAACTTCCATATGGCAATAAAGGAAGACCCTAAAACCTCCACATGGCAAAAAAACATGACTCAAAAAATCTTATGTGTCAAAACCTGGTGAGGGATACAGCTATAAATATATATAATAGATTTGCATAGGTTGTTGAGTTTAGTTGATAACTCATTCTTTATTTTTGAGAATTATAATAAATACCAATCAGCTATAGCTATAGTTCAAGTGATGTTGAGATCTCCTTTGAGCTAAAGATCTCAAATTCGAATCCGAGCCCGCTGTTAAACAAAAAAAACACTCATTTTTTTTATGGTGTCTCATCCAATATTTGGAGCTTTACCCCGACTATTTTGCACACCTGGTTGTGATGGGGTGAGTATCCCAATAGGGATTTTCTTTATACGCGAGTACTCAAACCCGAGACCAAGCTTAATTAGAATCAAATCGCTTACCATGTAAACCAACCCACATAGAAAAAAGTAAAAACCAAAAACATTCAATTTCTTTTTTGCGTTTTTTCTCCGACTGATCCGGATCCGACCCGCATCGAAAACAATCATTCTAATCAGTCAGGCTGGTCATTCCCACACATACCTCCAATAAGGTTACATTACATCTCACAAGAATCTCCACAAATCAGAACAATTAGTCACCATTAATGAGTTACATCTCCCAATGTTCGAATCTGAGTCGAACCGTGTAAAAAAAATACTCATTCTAATCAATCATGCAGGTCATTTCTGCACATACCTCCATTAAGTTAGATTACATCTCCCAATAGTCACCACAAATCAAAACAATTAGTCTCCATCCGTGAGTTACATCTCTTAATATCCTCCACAAATCAATCCTGTAAGAATAAACAATGTCCTATTTCGATCAGGAAAGATATGCAAATTATAGCACGTCAATGAAACAATAGTTGAATGACTTAAATCATCAGCCTGCAATCAGCCACGGATGCACGGTGTAGTCACACTGGGCTCCAATTAAAAAAAAAAAAGAATTTAGTCCTCAAATTTTTTAACCCATAACACTCTATTTGCCTACACTGAATTTTGAAAAAATAATAGCCCATAAGCCTAGTCCAAGTAATAAAACTACAAACTGTTATTTTATACAACTTGAGATTAATTCGGTGCTTTTGCTGCTACTTAATAGGAAGTTTCCCATTATGAATAAGTTAATAGTTTTTTTTCCCAAACAATCCCTCCCTTCCTCTTTCTTGTATCTATTATTTTCTTTTTCCTTTTTTTACTCACCTTCAATCTTTTAAAACTCCAGCATCATCAAGATTTTGTCAAATCAATCTCATCACACCAGATTATCGAATAAAATTAGTTAATCGGTTCAGTTTTTTGCTTTTTTTTTTACATTCTTTATCATTTCAGTTATATAATATATTAATTAAAAATAATTTTTTAATTTTTTCTTCTAGTGACGGAAAGATATTTCCAAAGAAAAGAATTAAAGATTTCGTTTACTACTTCTAATTCTTTACCTAATGTATCTGAATAAGCACAATGCAAAAAAGTAAACTCATTGAAAATTTGAAATGTAATTCTTATATATATTTATAGTTTTTAGAATTATTTTTACTCTTTATTTTTTTTGCCTACACTGGAAAAAATTTCTGGATCTGCCACTGCCTGCAATTCTAAGCCCTAATAAATAAATGATATGTGTTAAAGTTCTAGTTCTAGTCCGAAACCTTTTTGATAGGGAGAAAATGTTCAAGCGGAGAAAAAATCAACGATGGTTATCATGAAAGACTTGGCCTATACTAGACCTGGCAAAACGGGTAGTGACACGACAACCCGATACGAACCCGACACGAAATTAGCAGGTATAGGTCAGAGATTTTCAACCCGTTTAGTTAAATGGGTCGACCCGACATGACACGAAAATTAGCAGGTCAGGTCGCGGGTTGACCCGCCAACCCGATAGGTACCTGTTTATGACCCGATTATATTTATGGTATAGATATTTTACTGATTTAATATAAGACTTATTCAATATTTAAGGCTAAAGTTACTAAAATTATCCAAAAATATTTCTATAAATGCTTTAAAATATTATTATATTATGATTCTACAATTTATAATTTTATTTAATATATGAGAAAATCTAATTATATACCTATTTGCTTAAAAAATACGCAAAATAAAAAAAATTCAAACTAATTTTTAGGCTTGTTAGACTTAATAGTAACCCGCGGGTCAACCCGAACCCGACACGCTAATAAACGGGTTGGACACGACACGACATGATTATTAAATGGGTCGGGTCGGGTTGAAGATTTGGAACCCGATTACCTGTTCAACCCGACACGAACCCGACACGACAACACGAATTGCCAGGTCTAGCCTATACTATTCATCAAATTTGAATGCGAAAGTCAAAATGCTCCATTTGACAACTGATATTTTATCTTTTATCAAAACTAATCCTTATTAATTCTTTTCCATTAAGTCTTTGTCATTTTGTTTTTGTTTTTTTGGTACAAACGACATTTATTAAGTGATGACAGAATTACAGAGTATGGGAATACAGATAGTAATTACAGAGGAAAAACAAGAAGAACAACTAGGACAGAGAATGCCTGTCTAGGGACCTCAAAGATTGAACAACTAAACTTGTAATGTTTATTTATGGCTCAGACGCTTAGCAGTGCTCATAGGCACGAGGTCAGTTAACAACCAAGCAGCTAAAATTCCTGCGAAGGCCGTTCCAGTTAATAATGGCCTCCAGATTAGATATGACATAGGAAGCGTTATATGGGAAGTCTGGCTGGTGGCACTTTATCCAGGCTGTAGCATGGATTAAAATGATATCACAAATTCTCTCACAATCTGTGGATGTCTTATAAAAAATTCTCCTATTTCTCTCCAACCAAATTGCCCATAACGTCGAAAACCCAATGATCATCCAAGAGGATCGACTTAGCGAGTAAGGAGACAAGAAACACCACTGTGGTAGGAAGTCTTCGAGGTTCGCTGGAGGCACCCATCTCACCTCCCACCTTCTGCACAACCTACACCAAATCCTCCAGACAACCGGACATGATAATAGAAGGTGATCTCGATCTTCAAGGTGAGATTGACACATAAAACACATGGAGTCAGGTAATGAGATAATACCACGTTGTCTGAGAACATCCTTTGTAGGTATCCCATGATGAATGGCAAGCCATAACCAGCACTCCACCTTAAAAGGAGATAAGGCCAACCATTGGTAAGGCTTTATTCTCCTCAAGTTTTGTCGCTGATAAATAAACTTCCTGCCATTTCTAATTGAGAAATCCCCACCTTTGTCCTCTAACCATATGCGACAATCCGCTGTCTCACCTCTCAAAGTTGCAATTGCATCTACTTTTAATGACTCGACATCTGGTAGCTCCCAATCCCTTAGAGGTCTCCTCCAATGAGACAACCAAGCAGGTTGATTATCCAACAATGCACAACATTCAGCTACAGAGGCATATTTGTGAACTGAAAGTGAAAAGAGGGAAGGATACTTTTCTTTGAAGATTCCTTTGCCTGACCAATTATCATACCAGAATAAGGTATGCAACCCATTGCCAACCTTAATCCTGGAGCCGTCCATAAGCGAGCATCGGGACTGCCCTCCTTGAGTAGCTAATGTCACCATATTTCGCCAAGTTGAGGATGCCTTTTGCAAGTTGAAATTCGGGCTGTGTATCGATGATTGCTCCATGCATTTGTTTTTTACCAGTGCTTTCCATTCCGTATCAGCCCCCTTGGTAAAATTCCGTACACACTTAAAGAGAAGACATTGATTCATTATATGAAGGTCAATGATTCCCATCCCACCGAGATCCTTTGGAACTGCAATTTTGTTCAAAGCAACCAAGCACACCTTTTTCTTCTCCTCTGTACCTCCCCATAAAAAGCGTCGCATGTTCTGTGTGATTTTCTTTGCCACCGCAATAGGGAGATGAAACAGTGACATGTAGTAAATCGGAAGACCACTTAGTACAGATTTAATGAGTGTCACTCTACCCCCCAAAGAAAGATGCTTGCCTTTCCAGCCCTTCAATTTAATGGAGAATTTGTCTAGTACCGGTTTCCAGCCTTCTACCTTCCACATATTCGCTCCAAGTGGATATCCAAGGTACTAAATTGGGAAACACTCAGCCTTGCTATGGAGCATACCCGCAAAGAATTCCACCTCGTCCTGTTTTAATCCGATTCCTATCAGACTACTCTTAGAAAAATTAATACTCAGCCCTGATAATACCTCAAATACTCGAAGACACCTCTTGAGGTTTAACAGTACTTGCATATCTGGTGGGGAGAACAAAATCGTATCATCTGCGTATTGGAGGATCGATACAGGGATATTCTGAGCTATTACCTCTCTCACCACGTTGAGGCTACACGTCTTTTTTAGAATACATGATAGTCCCTCTGCTACTATATTAAATAAGAAAGGAGACAAGGGATCACCTTGTTTGAGACCCCTCTCGGTATGGAACTCGCTTGAAGGTGAACCATTTACTAAAACAGAAACTCTTGAGGACGAGATACATTCAGAAACTCTTGAGGACGAGATACATTCGAGAATCCACTTTCTCCATTTTTCACCAAAGCCCATCCTGTCCATTACCTGCATAAGGTAATTCCAATCCACCGAGTCGTAAGCCTTTTTAAAGTCGATCTTCCAAACAATAGTCTTCGTGTGGCAACGCTTCAGTTCAGATGCGCTTCATTGGCGAAGAAAGCGCCATCCATTATATTTTTGCCCTCAATGAAGGCAGATTGTTGGCTTCCAATCAACTCAGGCATCACTTTCTTTAGTCTAAGTGATAGCAATTTTGAAACGATTTTATACAGGCCGTTCACAAGGGTGATAGGCCTATATTCATCCAAACTGACTGCTCCACGCTTTTTTGCGATAAGCGTCATGTAGGCTGTACTGGAACCCTTTGGTAACCTTCCGTTCTCTGCGAACTGCACCACCATATCAAACAGGTCCATCTTGATAAGCTTCCAACATCAATTGTAGAAAGAGAAATTGAATCCATCAGGTCCAGGTGCCTTTGAACTGTCACACATCCACACCGCCTCCTTTAATTCTTCAATTGAGAATGGTTTTTCCAGCTCGGTAGCCGATTGTACACTTAGCTTCCTGAACTGTAAGGAGCCAATAGTAGGCCGACTCCCCTGACGCCTGCTGTAAAATTTTGCGTAGTAGTTCTTGCACTCACTCATCAGCTCATCTGGATCATTTACAACTCTGTCACCACATTGAATCTGGTCAAGCCTATTTCTTCTCCCTCTAATACATGCGGAGAGGTGAAAAAACCTGTTACGGTCTCCAAGTTTACACCAACTTATACGAGACTTTTGTCGCCATAATGATTCCTGTTGTTTTATCTTCACATTCAGCTCGGTTTTTAAGTCACTCCACAGCTCTCGTTCGCCGTTGGATAGGACTCTGCAATCGTTATCCTTGTCCAACTCGTCCACCTTAGCTTGCAGATCATCAATACACTTGTTGAGGTTACCAAACTGTTCACGATTCCATTGAGAAAGCATTCGCATTAGCATACTCAACTTCTTCAAGAGGTTAAATCTACCCGGGAAAGCCTCAGATGTTTCCTTCCACATAGCCCAGATAATATCCGTAAATTTTGAGAAATTCCATCATGCATTTATAGATCGAAAAGGTCTCTTCCCCTTATTTCGTTGGCTTTGGGACAGAATTAAGGGGCAGTGATCAGATTGTTTCTTACTTCCTGACTTCAAATATAAACCTGGAAACCATAAGCTCCAATCCCCTTCAGCAAATATTCTATTGAGCTTGCTAGCAAAAAACGAGTTGCTCCAAGTAAATAACCGATCAGAGAGAGGAAATTCAATTAAATTCAAACCTTGAATAAAATTAAGGAAAGCTTCAGCACCCCTTCTGTATAATAGACGGGTGCTCCTATCAGATGCCACGAGGGTTTCGTTGAAATCGCCTAATATGAGCCATGGTGCACTGAACGCACCCTTCATAGCACCAAGCTCTGCAAACATCTGTACTCTGGAATCAATTGATGACCCCCCATAGACTCCGCAAATAGTTACACGCTGATTTAATGGCAGAAGTATAGCATCCAATAAAATCCACTGTGAACTAAGCTCCGGTTTCTCCACTTTGAGAAAATCAATATCCCATATGAAAATCATTCCACCAGCTCGACCAATCGAGTCCACTGCAGCATAATCTATATTACCCAACCCCCATAATTTATGGCACAAAAATATATCCATCCTTGTGCATTTAGTTTCGGATAAGAAAGCCAAATTGATATTTAAGCTCTGAATATATCTACGCACCTGAGATTGTTTCCCACTGGAACAGACTCCTCTAACATTCCAAGACAAAACATTAATCATGAAAAATAAAGTAGCACTAAAAAGGAGGAGGTCTCAGGCATCGGCCCTCGATCTCGCCCAATCGAAAGCTTCATCCACTATCATCTCTTCCACTAGCTTGACTGCAATTTGATCTATCCCAGCCTATGCTATCACCTATGCGGGTCGTTTCCTCCGCTTCAAGAGCACTGAAAGATACTTGCACCATCTCTAGGTCCTCCTTTGCTTTGCCTGCCCTCTTATTTATTCTTCTTATTGCCGAATCAGACTCTAGTTGGTGACTTTCTGGGATTGAGACCACGCTGCCCGTCTTATTTATGTACTTCATCTTGTGATATCTATCCCCATTAAACCTTTGCAGAACCTCCAACACCTTTCTTTCAACTTCTTGCTGCAGCGACCAGTAGTTGTTGATGCTGGGTGTTGGTGACCAGGACCCACTCCAACTGGATAAGGGGCTAATGATTTGGTGGGAGCTTGACGATGCAAAGTCTTCAAGAGGATTGACTCTTATTCGGCTTGGGCTTTTCATAGGTGTGCTAGACATAGACGGGGAGGTGGGGTATGGAACTAGAGGCAATAGGCGTGTGCTATTCTCGATAGGCCCTCAATGAACATTCAGGGCCGAGTTAGCGCCTCTATTGCAATTTGGGCTCACAGTTTGGGGACTTGGTGTGGGGGTTGGTGGTGTAGGGTTATCTGCTGTGATTGATACAGTGGGGCCAGGAGATGCCTTATCACTCACGAGTGTAGATAATTCTGAGGGTATAGACTTGGGGGACAGTGCAGTTGCTAAAAAATTTGGCGACTCGGTTGTCGGGTTGATTCTCTCTATTATTGGTTGCAATTGAAACGGGTCCTCGGAACCAGAAGAGTCAGTATGATAGCTGTCAGGTTGGGGTTGCACTGCGTGAGTCGAGGGGACGCCATTGGATGTTTGCTGCACTGGTGGGCCGTCCGGCGTGCCGGCGTGATCATCACCTCCCAGATCGGTATAATCAACAATAATTCGTACTCTTCGATTGGAAATCGGCCAGCTCCAGTCCAAAGGATCGAACTGGGATTCGAATAAAGCAACCTCATATTTTGTTTCATCGATCTTAACTGACTGTACCTTATTGATGAATGCATTCTTGTCTGTTAATATGAGAATTTCTGCCACGTCCATTCTACTTCTGGAACTGGACTGAGAGCTCCAATCCACCATGGTTCCAACATATGACATGATCACTTGAAAAAAATTTCTCGGACCAAGCATGTGGGGGTACACCCTTTACTAATATCCAACATAACCGGTTGAAGGCAGAGTCACCTTCTTTCCAGGGACGAAAGACTTCAAAAAACTTGGGGATTATTTCAGGTCTCCTTCTAATCATATCATCCCTTGCTCCAGCCGATTGAAACTGAAATAAAAAGGATACCCCACCTATTGGAATGACCAGATTCGTCGTACCTTCCTCGCTAGAGAATAACTCTGATATCACGCCTAGAGGCATGGGGTTCTTAAGAACACCCAACGCACAACTCTGGAGCCAGTTTAGGGAATCGTCCTTGGGGATAAAAGATGAGCATGGTTTTCCCCGATGGTTGGTGTTACCATTATCAGTAAACCCGTGTGTATTAACGCCAGTCATCGCCGCCTCAACGAAAGATCTGTTAGGTTGTAGGCCAGCTGGAGCAAGGTTAGGCTTAGCTGCTGGTCTATTCTTATTCTCTTCATTCCAACTTCTCAAGAGAGCCTTTGCCATATTAGCCACGAGTCTTT
>JAKUCV010004023.1:171779-192181 GCA_028386065.3 Turnera subulata | reverse complement strand
ATGGAAAATAATGAATTGTTTGCTGATTGTGTTGGCATGTTAGTACTGATTGTTGTATGTTGCATGCATGACTTGTTGCTCTGCTTCCCTTCGGACCTGATCTGCACACTCTCATAATTAGATATATATTGCTCACTGAGTAGGCGACTCACATAATCGCCAACGTTGTTTTTCAGACTTTAGATAGCGTGCAGTCACTGTCTTCTTTTCCCGGAGTACGGACGTGGACATCCCAGCAGGTAGCCGTGCTTGTTCTCCTGGTTGGATCCGTAGTGTCGGCATGCATACTATTTGTTTCCCATATTTTTATTTCATTTATTTCTTCCGCTGCATTGGATCTTATTGAGATGTCTATTGATTTTGGATTACATTTTCGGCGGGTTGCCGGGTTTATGTTTTGATGATGTTTCGGCAGGATGCCGGGTTGATATGGGGCTTGTTAAGCCGGATTATTATGTTCATTTTGACATCTCGTTTTATTGAGGATTTTGGATATTGTTTTTGATATTGATTTTCGTGTCCCGGGTTTCAGGGGTATTTTGGTAATTTCCTTGAGTTTGGTACTTTATTGTTAAATTGGGACACGGGTGTTTCATATATTATGATTGTCCAAGATTGTATGGATTTAACACTTTATTTTCCAGTCCGGGCCTCCAGCCCTCAAATCACCACACGAATCACAAAGTCTTATAACATATATATTTTCATAACTTAACTCATGCTCGACAGGCACTGTACATCTCACAGGCACACAATTCACATAGTCAAGTACACAACAACAAAGATATCATTATCACGATACACCGTACAAACAACAACATCAACACCACAGGTATACACGCATACAGCATTCAATACCAAGCAAATATTATCACTTTGTAAACTATGACAATTAACCGAGTATTGTAGGCGGTAATGCATACAAAGGTTTATATGTCCTCACCTGGGCCATATCAATTGTCTCGGAACTTGAAGCCTCGTTCCGTGACAACATTCCTATGTCCATAACATCCTACGAACATACACATCATATAAGGTGCTTATCCAAGACAAGCAAATGAATACATGCTAATGATATCGTCTTAAGCTTAAACCGTACATTAGGCTCGTTATAAAGAGATCCGGGTCTAAGCCCAATTCAAAACCAATTTTATACCCGGGCCTAAAGCCCACATCATAGAAGCCATTGGGCCTAAAATCCTTCTTAAATTAATTACTCTTTCACAAATTTATTTTTTTATATAAAAAAACTCATTAGAATATTGAAAACTATTTTAGAAACCAATTTAATAAATTCAATTGAAATCACGTGTTCAAGACATGGCCTAAAAGACGGAGCCCAAAGATAATGTAATCCATATATAAATCCTCATGTCAAGTCAATTGACGGAGAAAAAATCTTTTAGTTATAATCAAGCGTTGAAAACAAGTTCAAGCCACCCAACCTGCCAAGTCACACTTGGAGTAAATTAGTTACTAGGTGACAATCTTTTATTCTAAACAATGGGCGTAAGGATTTGATGAAGAGCAGTTTAAGAAATCATATTGGCCAATGTGAAGCACACTAAACCAGAAACCAAACCGGATACATATCTCGACTTTCTAGAACCAAAATTTGTTATTGTTATGTTAGAAGCCTGTATAAATATATATAATAGTGTTAACCATTTCGACCAGGAATTAACTGTCACTACCTCTCTTGCACATATACATACCTATAACTGTTCTCTTTTTGTTATATATATATAGCAACCATAACATCCGTTGAACCAAATCAGCCAAACAACCCCATGATGAATTCCAAACCAGCACCCAAACAAAAGATTCAAAACCCATCAGTGTTTAATATTATATATTATAACAAAGGATTTTCAATGGAACTCATTTGAAATCCGGAAGCCACTTCAGAGACAATCTACCGATTTAGCATACATAATCTCCTACAAACATTAACCCACTATGTCATTTACTGCCGAAATTCAATATGCAACCAACATCTAATTCAACCAAGAACTCAAACAAGAGAATAGCTAAAACACCCAACTACAATAAAAGTTTTAACAAAAGTCCTACCGGAAACCCACAACCCATGCTGTTAAGCATCAAATCCACACCTCAAGTCTCAGTTCTTGCCAACAAACTCCAAGCTAGACAACTAACACTGCCTGGAAAGAACCAGTGTCGGCGAACCCAAATCTGGGAACCATCATCATCACGAAATGCCGACGACCGAACCAGACCCGCATCCATCATCAACTCGCCCAACAACGGGCAACGGCTCCTCAGCTTGTGTCTGCGACGCGAGGCGAGAGGAAGACATGGAATGATGGCGGCGACAATTTTTTTTAGAGAAAGAGAGAGAGGAATCGAGTGACTATTAAGGAAAGAAGAAAAGAAAGATGGAAGTGGGGAGAGATGAAGAAAAAAAAAAGAAAAGGAGAGGGAGAGGAAGAAAATGGAAGAAAAAAGAGAAGAAGAAAAGAAGAGGGGCGGCCGAAACGGGAGGAAGAGAAGTGGGAGAGAAAAAAAAACAAAAGACAAGAGAAGAGAAGAGAAGTTAGGGTTTTGGCCAGCCAAGACCAAACGGACGTCGTTTTGGTCTTGAGCATGGTCAACCCACCTTGTTGGTCAACGCGACAGCTTATTATTATTATTTCCCTTCTTGTCATCAAAACGACGTAGTTTTAGTAAAATTACTGTAAACTTTGAATTTCACTCGAAACGCCAATTTTATTTCAACAAAACCCGAGCAACGAACAATTCCAACTTAAAATTAATATCTCCAAGAAAAATAAATTAATAATAATAATTTTGTTGACCAAAAATCCTGGAAATTCTGCAAGGGTAAAATTTGAAATTAAATTTCAAAAATTCCCGAAATTCCATAGAAATTAAATACCGAAAATTTGGGGCGTTACAGTTCTACCCCACTTAACAAAATTTCGTCCTCAAAATTTACAGAACAAGTCAAGCAACCAAGCGCTTAACCGACACAACCAAGTGTCATCCGGTGTCAAGGTACCGTTGGTCGAAACTTAACAGGTAGAACCATCATGTCCATCAATCACATTTCCAAGCAAGAACCCAATTATACCAAGTCAGTCTTCTACTGTAGCCAAACATGATCAATAGAGCATAAGATCAAAGCACTAACCCAAGAGTTTTATTTTATCATCATCACCACTGATAATACCAGAATCCATAAACAATTCCATTTATTATCACCCAACCAAATATATCCAACCTTATACTCTGTAACAGCCCGGGTAAATTTTTGATTTTTACCGGGACTGTAAAAGTCGTTTTACCGTGATTTACTGTTGAATTAATCTTGGGTAATTAATTCACGGTAAAACAGGAGTCGTTTTTCGAAACCGAGAATTTTCCCGCGCTCGGGAGTGTCTTCCTAACTAACCGAGCCTCAGTTTTTAATTCCGAGACTTGGACGACGTTCAGGGGTATTCATCGGATTTTCCGAGCCCAAGTCATATTTTCGGACTCAGGACGGAAAATTACGACCATGCCCCTGCCTTTTCCTCTTTTCTTCTTTTCTTTTCCTTTCTCTTTTCTTTCTTTTTCGTCTTTTTCCTTCCTTCCCTTTCAGCCGCCGGACCCCTCTTCCTTTTCTTGCTATTTTCCCGTGACTTGTTGTCTTCCCCACCTCCTTGTCTCCTTTTCGTTTTCTCCTTCTTTATTTGTTCTCTTCTCTCCCGATTCCTCACCTCATTCCCTTGCAATTATTTTTCTGCCATTTTCCTCTCCATGCCCTGTGTTCCTGGACATCATCACCCTCATCTCTATCTTTTCTCTACCAACCTTTCTCTGCAAAAACCCGTTGCCCAGTACAACTCCTCCACAAACAAACCAAAAAAAAAATAATAAGAAAAAAAAATTAAACACAACCCACACAACCGACCGGCCGCCTGCAACCCCACGCCGCCATCCCACCTTCTTCCTCCTCCCACCTTCGCAGCCGCCACCGGATCCGCCGCCCCTGCCGCCCGCGAACCGCACCTTCTCCTCGCCGCCTCCACCTCACGCGACGCCGGGACGACCTGCAGCAGCGACCACCAGCACGTCACAGCCGCCGCCAAGCACCACCCGCAGCCGTTCGCGTTGCCTCTTCCCCGCGATGCCACCGCCCCCATCTGCAGTCGCCGCCGCGCTCGTCGCTGCTATAGGTGAGCCATCCAGGGGTTGTTGACGACCCGGTTTGTATGATGTGGGTCGCGGGTTGACCCGCGGGTTTGAGGGTTTGGTTGGGCTGATGGATATGGGTGTTGGATGTTGAGTTTGGGTTTGATAGGTAATGGGCTTGGGTTTTAGTTTGGGCTTAGTTTTGGTTTGGGTTTGGGGTTTTGATGGGTTAAAGGTTATGGGTTTTAGTTGGGCTTTGCTTTGTTGGGCTTGGGTAGGGCTGTGTTGTTGGGTTGTTAATTCTGTGGGCTTGGGAGTGGGCAGTGTGGCTTGGATTTTTGCATGTCTGGGCTGGAACTATTTGGCCAGCCCGGAAATTTGTTTTTTAAAAAATAATAACAATAATAAATCATAATAATAATATATATATAATATAATTCTGGAAATATATATATACATGATTATAAATACCTCAACATATTATTATTTTTGAGAAATTAAGGTAATGGTGATATGGGTTGTATCTCTTATAAGAAAGTTATTATATCGTAAGTAGCTTTAGTATATACACTGTGGATATAAATGTTAATATCTATACGGATATGACTATTTCTGGAAAATTAAGATAAATATGTTATGATTATTATGGGATTTTGGGAAAGAAAATAATTAGTACTTATGCATAAGGGAAAAATTTGGGAAAATATAAATATAGTATACATAAGTAATATTTCCAAAAAAAAAATTATTAGGATGATATATAATGGTTTGAAAATGTAATTTTGCCTTTAGATATATATGTATATGTTTATAATTCGTATCCATTTTCAGTAAGACAAGATCATAATTATAGTTACTGGAAATATAGTTCCCTTAATATAATAATATTTGGATAATTATTATCGGCAAGTAATATATTTTATGAAAAACGTTTTGGAAAATATATATAAGTTATATTTTTCCAGAAAATTTTGGCAATTATTATTTTGGGAAAAGTAGAATTAATATATGAAAATATTTTTAAAGAGTTTTAATTAAGGTATGGTACCGAAATTATAATCGGAAATACGTACGGTAATTATTTACGGTAAAAGATGAAAAAAGAATAAGTAACCGGGATGGGTACATTTCGTAAAATTGGCGTCATGACATACTCTTATGTGCATTTATGTGAGTGTATTGTTTGTTGTATAGGTTTTTGGATATCGGGCCGTTTCCCGAGGAGCCGGCTTTGGACCGGTCATTACCTTCAGAGTTGAGTAATCGGCTAAGGTGAGGATGGATAAACCTTGATATGTGCCCGTAATGTTGTGTGTGTATTTTGTTGTTTGTTTGATTTGCTGGAATGACTGTTGACTGTTACTTGATTGCTATGGAATTGTTGATGTTGTTGTTGTTGTTGAATCGTGTTAGACCTGTGTATGTTGTATTGGAAATATTGTTGAACTGCTATTTGTGAATAATTGGTAACATGAGGTTGTTGATCGAATGTGATTGTGGATTAACCTGAGGAATATTGATGATGATGTTAGACTGTGATATTGGAATTGTGATACTGTGTTGAGAATAATGATGAACTGGTCAATGTGGATAATTGAGAAAGGAATAATGAGTATTGGAAATGGAATTGGGTTTGATATTGAGATGATGATGTAATTGTCACTTGGAAAGTAGTGGTACGACTAGATGGTTAGAGACTAGTTCTGTGGTGTCTTGCCAGAGGGTTTGTTGGTTGGGGTGTTGACCCCGGATTTGTGATATTGGGATGTTGATCCCGGATTTGTGATATTGGGGTGTTGACCCCGGATTTGTGATATTGGGATGTTGATCCCGGATTTGAGATATGGGGATGTTGATCCCGGATTGTGGTGGGGCCTGGCATCCAAAATTAGTTAATAACCAGGTACGACCCTAGCTTGTCCAGTGACGGGGCCCGGAAGATAAAATTGGTAATAAAAACTAATAAGTAATCTTTTGGTCTTGGCTTTGATGTGATTTAGTGAGATACCTTTGACGTGTTGGTTGTGTTAGATTCCTTGATGCGTTGCTTGATTTAGATTCCTCTATCGTGTTGTGTGTGTAGTTTCATCTGTTTGATGGTTGTTTTACTTCGAAAGTATTATGGTTGAATATATCACTGTTTATCTTTCGTCGGTGAGCGCTTCGGACTCACCCCTCGCGACGCCCCAAAGTAGGGCATCCTACTCAACAAAGTACATGTCCGAACCACGTAAGGTCTGTCCGACGTCGCAAAGGGAACCTGTCCGAACCTAGGTATCTAACGTACACAGCGTATGTCACAATCACTCAAATTCAGATCCGCTGTGCATATTGTTATTGTTGTTGGGCCATTGGGCCAGTTTCGTTATTATTGATGTTATTGATGTTGGGCCGTAGGGCCATATTGTTGTTTATATTTTTGGGCTGTTGAGCCAAGGTTATGCTTTATACACTGTATGCTAGGTCTTGTTGGGCTGGGTTGTCACAGTTCCGGCACGTGTTTACTGTATACGGTAAATACGGGTCGGGGCGTTTCATACTCCCTTAAGCATATCCTCAGATAACAGAACCCAAAATTGTTACCTAAGTAACAAAATCATCACTCCCATTATGAATACCCCAGGACCAAAGATCCATAATCTATTTCATGATCTAAACCTCAAAGTATTTCCTTTCTCGTACACTAATACAGTCAAAATCGTATATAACCCGGATCATACCTTAGGCACTAGAAACGAATCATCACCGAAATATCATATTTATAATTCCAAAACTTAGACCCCTCAAGACCCAAACATCTTTTCATAATTCATCCTCATGAATTTATCCCCCAAGTCATACTTAGCACAACTCCAAAGTTTCTTTGACACAGAACTTAAAACATCAATGTATCACCCAACACGTAATTAACAAACTAACAAGCTGAATCACAATTCCCGAGATCACCTCAAAAGAATCAAACATCAATATGAACATACTATCAACATTCCCATCAAACACATGGACTATAACCTGAAACGCCCAATTACATCACCATTAAAAGTCAAACCTCAATATGAACACACTATCGGTATCCTCAACCCGCATATAAGCGATAACTTCAACAATAACTCATGATTAAAACTCTGTAATCACAAACACCATCAATACCACAATTCTCAACCAAGTTAAATTCTTCAAATATCATTAAAAGATATTTCCTCAAATACACCATTAGATCAACCTCAACATAATTCAAGAAATCAACTCAAACTCCAAACAAGATTTAATCCATAAATTTATTCACAAGTGAATTCAAATCCTCGAGCTCAGCAAATCAGACCACAAGCAACTTGATCACCAAGATCACAAGAATTCAAATCCACAAGTTTCACATAAGATCATCTCCTGACAGACTTAACATCCAAGCTCAGATCGATGGTTCTTACCTGTATTGGCCAGTTCCACACAGACAAAGGACACAAGCAAAAAGTCAAGAGTCCACACCGACTCTGACAAAACAGTGGATATTCCACAAAACAAACTTTACCACAGTCAAGCTGTAAAGGCAAACATGTCATTACAACGACAATACCGGGTCATTCCGACCCTCAGCAGGTGCGTGTCCTCCACCGGATCCATAGTACGACTCACTATATGAATGCATTTGACTATGCAATAGACAACACAAAAAGGAGCAGACTCATGCACATGAAAGCACGAAACGTATCCATACATCCCAAAGGATCTACAGCCTGCTCCGCTACCAACTGAAACGCCCGTGTCCCAATTTATAATATAAAATAGAATTTAATTATAAAATAACCAAATTGCCCTTATCATTTCCGGGACACGAAAAATCATCAACTAAACACCCGTATCCCAAGTAACTCATTAAATTAATTACAACATAAGAAGTGATCGAAATGCCCTTCAACCCGGGATACGTTATCAACATCATGATCAACATTTAATCAAATAATAAATAATACAAGAAAACGAGTACGCAGCGGAAGACAAAACATATAGTAACATGTATGCAGTGAACTCTATGGATCCGACCCGAGGAGAAAAGCACCGCCACCTGCTGATATGCACCACTGCTTAATGAGCAGTTAACCTGAAAAAGACTGTGAGGGGGTGAGACCAACCACTGTCTCATTGCAAACAAATAAACCAGTGTATACAAATACAAATCAACTACAAGTACACCGGCATCAGGCGACAACAACCACAATGCACAAACAAGTCACAATGAATAATACAAGTCATCATCAGACTCCAAACCAACACTGATCTTAAATCACTTAATTATCATTGTATTTTATTGTTATTAGAGTTGAATGTTTTATTATGATTTAATATTTTATTAGGGCCCTCTACTGTGTGCGTCGAGCTCGGTCCCGTCTGATCAGACAACCAGGGCACAAGCCCAAATACAATCAGGGCCCAAGCCCAAATACCATCATAGAGAGAGAGAGACAGACAGAGAGAAACAGGGAGGTAGAAAGGGGGAGGTAGAAAGAGGGAGGTAGAAAGGGGGAGGTAGAAAGGGGGAGGTAGAAAGAGGGAGGTAGAACCGGTCATAACAGACCCATATGCTAAACCGCATGAAATCCCGAGGGGTATCACTTCCTGCTCGAACCAACCGGTCAACAGCCCCACAGTAGAATATTTTTATTGTACATTATTCTCAGTTATACCTAATGAGTTATATGTGCCATACATTATGATTGTTCAGGATTGTGTGGATTTAACACTTTATTTTCCAGTCCGGGCCTCCAGCACACAAATCACCACATGAATCACAAAGTCTTATAACATATATATTTTCATAACTTAACTCATGCTCGACATATATATATTTTGTTTTTTTTTTAATTAAATCGGACTGGGCCATGAATAGTGCGGCCCAGACCAAGGCAGCAGCCCAGCACAGGCCTGCCAAGGCCCGACCCAGCACCACACAGCCCAACCCGTGAATAAAACTCGCGACACGACCAGAAGAAACGGGTCGGAACCCGGCTCACCTCACGGGTTGCAGCAACGGCGTCGACGACGAGAGCGCGAGGAAGGGAAGCGAGCACACCCGCAGCAGTGGCGGACGAGGGCGACTCCATGGGAGGTGGAACGGCGGCGCTGCGTCGTCGGCGTGAGGCGGCAGGCGCGGAGAAGAAGCGGATCCGCGGGTCTGCTCCTCGGGTCAACGGCTCTAGCGGGTGCGTCCGGCGGCGGAATCGAGCGGGGGAGGCGGCAACAGGTCGGCGACATCACGGCGAGCGTGCTGGTGGCGGCGGTGCGACGAGAGGTGGCGCCGATCTTTCCCTGGTGAACAGTAACCCGAGGCGGGAGGAAAGTGACGGCACTGTTCACCGGATTTTCTTCCTTTTTTTTTCTATTTTTTTCTATTTTCTTTTTCTTTTTTTCTGATTTCTGATTGGTTCTTTCTTTTCCTTTTTTATTATTTTTTTCCTCTCTCTGTTTTTATTATTTTTTTCTGTTTCTTTTTTTTCTCCTCTTTTCTTTTTTTCTCTCTTTTCTTTTTTTTCTCTCCTTTTTTTCTTTCTCTTTTTTTATTCTTTTCCTCTCTTTTTCCCTCTCCTTCCTTCCTCTTTTCTTCTTCTCTTTTTTTCCTCTTCTCCTGCTTCCATTTTATAACGGTAAAAACACTCTGCCAACATTGTACGACCTGTGAATCCTTCAATAATGCTGCCTGTCTGCATTATGGAGCGAGTCCAGTCCGGACCAGAAAATAACTGATACCCCGTTAGTTATTTTCCGGTGTGATTTTTCGAAGATTCCGGGACTCAAAAAAAAATGCCGACTTTGGTCCGTAAAATCCTCAGAAAATTCCCGAGCGCGGGAAAACCCTCGGTTTCGAAAAACGACGCTCGATTTACCTTGAATTAATTACCCAAGATTAATTCATTTGGTAAATCACTGTAGAAAGACTTTTACAGTCCCGGTAAAAATCCAAAATTTTTACCCGGGCTGTTACATTTCATCCCGTAGGATGGATTATTTAAGGTACAGGTTTGGTGCATTCCAGACAGGCTGCGGCGTTATCCCTTGGACAGGACTTGGATCCATAGTTTGCATCATGTGTCGCATACAGTATCTTTGTGAGTTATTAAGTCTTCCGCTGTGCATTATAATGCTATTGTTGGGCCATTGGGCCGATTATGATGTTATAGATGATCCCGGGTTCGGGTGATATGTTTTGTTGTTGGGCCGAAGGGCCAGATTTCTGATGTTTTATTTTGGGCTGTTGAGCCCGAGTTTCTGTTATATACACTGTATGCTGGGGTTGTTTGGATAGGTCGTTACAGTTCCGGCACGTGTTTACTGTGTACGGTAAATGCGGGTCGGGGCGTTTCATTTTGGTAGCGGAGCGGGCGTTAGGTCTTGTTGGGTAGTCTTTGTATGTTTGTTGTTCTTGTTTGCATAATTCGCTCCATTTGTTTATTATTTTATATCATTTAGTTAGTGCATTATGGATCCAATCAAGGGACGCCAGCTGTCGCAGAACATTCACATAAGAGGTAACTGATGCCATAAATAAGCGGAAACATAAATATTATTAGTACTGCTAATATTATTATTACAAACATTAATAATACTTTGATAATTAAAAAAAAAATACATTCATCTTCTCGGAACGACGTTGATCCTGAATCTAGTGGGGTCATTGTTGATGTTGACCCTGATGTTGTCATTCCACGAGAACCACATGTCGTCCACGTTGTTCTGGCCGGGAAGCTCAAACCGGTTTGCTTGGGGGAACCGAAGTGGGATGAGACCGTGATCGTCTTCAGGCTGCCACTGGGTCTCCGTGAGAAGAACCATGTTTGGCTTGTACTGGTTCTTCAGGTCCCTCAGGGTACGCGGGAACTACTGGGAACGCCTAGCGACTCCTCTGCAGTTCCACACCAGTAGTCGGGCCTTTGGCCAAGTTGGAGGTAGACGAGTTACTCTGGGCATGCTCTGGGCCATCATCGAGAGCTGGTAGTAGGTACCTTGCTCCAGGAAATGGCAAGTGGACTCTAAGTTGAACTCCTGAAGTCTTTCAGAGATGAAAAACATGACGGAGTTGGCCGAGCCATAGAAGGAGGTCCTCAGGGTGCCTTGGTCCTCTAGGAAGAACGTCTCTTCCATGGGAGTGACGAAGAACCTCGACGAGTAGAGTTCGTCGACGAAGACCAGACGGGGCATTCTGCCGAGCTCGTTTGGTAGTTCCTCTGGACGCTCGTTGATCATGCTGTAGGCCAGCCGGTTTCTTCTGCCTAGGTTGGCACCTTCGACGAAGAAGACGGATGATGGGGCAAGCATTCTGACTTGGCAATTTTGTGTTTTTACTGAACGTGTCTGTGTTTATTTTTCTAAACGTGTTACAAACTTGCTTTCAAATGCTTTTGATGATTTACACCTCACCGCTCCGTCTTTTATACTCTTATGGGGAGCGTGCTTACTATTTTCGATTTCCAAGATTTTTCTTTTTGAAAAATTTTGTCGTTGCTTCATTTATTGCTTTGTTACTTTATACGTTTTTTGGGCTACAAATGAAAGGGTTTTTTCAGCCCTTTTCCATCTTACGATTTTCTAACGCCCTGGCTACCTTGGCGTTTCTTTTTATGGCTTTTACTATATTTTCCTGCTTCTTTTAGCACATGCATCCGTGACCGTTGAGGCTAGACTGATGGGACCATACCTCGAGTGGAGCGCATGTGCGACAAGCTTACACCAGTTCGGACAACATGGAGGGATACGAGACTTGATAGACGTTTTTGGCTCATGCGGAATTTGTGAACAAGTGGATAATGTTTCTTCGAGGGACACAGGACGCTCTCGTGATCATCGCCTTACAAGTTAACGGGCATCTTTTTGCGAGGGAACCGACGTCACCGTTAGCTCCGTATGTCACGTTTCTCAGGATCGAGGATGGTTACGACCGATCTAGAGCGCCGAACATGAAAACATGTTTTTGTCTTGACTTCTTTATGTTTTGGTTTTGTTAAACGAATTTGTTTTAATTACTTTATGTTTGATTTTATATCCTTATTGTTGATTTTTAATCTGCTTTGGGATGTTTTGTTTTTTTTCTGTTTAACACAAGACTTTGTAACATAAGAGTTTTGATTTAAAAAGGAAACTTATTTTATTTAATTCATAACGGTTTTACAACAGGAGAAGAAGTACTCTATGGAGCTACTTGCTTCTCTAGATCTTTTACAAGTTATTGGATGTTTTTGACGTGAGGGAAGAGCTCCGCGCACGCCAGTTCTATCTGCATCACCGCCGAGCTGATCTTCTTCAGTGAGACGTTCAGCTGCGATAGCGTCTGCAGTGGAGTGCTGCTTTCAGCAATTGCCTTGCCCTTCCTGTCCTCAGCTTCTTTGCCAGCACGCTTCTTTCGCCGTCTGCTGGAGACGACCATGTATTCTTTCAAACCGACGATATTCGTCTTGAACCGCTTCTTGGGAGGTTCTTCTTCGGAGCTTGTCGGGAAAGCAGTACCACCGATGTAGCTGTTGTCCTCGGAGTCAGAGGTGGTTCTTGATCTCAGTGGAGAGTCCATGGCTATGTGTGAGTTTGCCAGTCATGAGGTTCGGTTCTTTTAGAGGATGAGAAGTCGCTTAAGGGTATAAGCGGTATCTCATGTTGAGTTTGGACACCTAGTGGAGTATACCAAAAGCTTATCGTGGTAGGACCCACGGATAAGACGGAATTTCGAGGACAAAATTCTTTTTAAGGTGGGTAGACTGTAACAGCCCGGGTAAAAATTTGGATTTTTACCGGGACTGTAAAAGTCTTTCTACAGTGATTTACCGGAAGAATTAATCTTGGGTAATTAATTCAAGGTAAATCGGGTGTCGTTTTTCGTAACCGAGGGTTTTCCCGCGCTCGAGATTTTTCCGTGGATTTTACGGACCAAAGTTGGTATTTTTCGGCTCCCGGAATCCTCAGAAAAATCACACTGAAAAATAACTAAGGGAGTATCAGTTATTTTCTGGTCCGGACCGGACTCACTCCATAATGCAGACAAGCTGCATTATTGATCGTCACAGGTTGCACAGTGTTTTCACCGTTATAAAAAGGAAGCAGGAGAAGAGAGGAAGAGGAGAAGAAAAAGAAAAAAAGAGAGAAAAGAAGAGAGAAAAAAAAAGAGAGAAAGAGGAAAGGAAAAAAAAAAGAGAAGAAAAAAAATCGGAAGAAGAAAAACAGCAAGGAAAAATAAAAAAAGAAAGAAAGAAAGAAAGAAAATAGAAACAGAAAAAAAAAATGAAAGAAAAAGGAAAGAAAATAGAAAAAAAGAAGAGAAAATAGAAAAAGAAAAAAAATGGAGTGAACAGTTCGTCACCCCCGGTTGCTCATCTGTTTACTGTTCATCACGAAGCGTTCCCTGACGCTTCTCGAGTCACCGCCGCCACCAGCATTTTCTCCACGTCGTCGTCGACCTGTTGCCGTCGCCCCCGAGCTCTTCCATCGCCGGAAACGCCGCAACGCGCCATTGACCCGTCGGCAGACCCGCGGATCCGCCTCCCTGCCTTCCTGCCGCCGCACCTCGCACCGCCACCTGCAGCCGCCAGTACCAGCGACGTCGCCCTCGTCCGCCGCTGCTGTTGGCGTGCTCGCTTCCCTTCCTTGCGCTCTCGCCGTCGACGCCAGTCGCTACAACCCGTGAGGTGAGCAGACCCGCGACCCCGTTCGACCCGTTTCCTTCGGGCGGGTCGCGAACTTGGGTTTTCATTAGTGGGCTGATGTATGGGCTTGGCCGGATGGGTATTGGGCCAGGTCTGGGCGTGGGCCTGTGCTTCGGGCCTGCTGCCTTGGTCTGGGCCGGCACTATTCATGGCCCGATCCGATTTATTTTTTTAAAAAAACATATATATATATATATATATTTATTTCCTGGTATTTAATTTTGAAAAAATATATATATTTACTTTGAGGAAATTATGGTCAGTTTAATTTTGGTATTTTAAGAAAAATATAAATATATATACTTTGATAAATAATTAAGTTATGTTTTGGAAAAACTATTATTATTTGGAAAAAAATACAAATACGATGAAAAAAAATTCCTGAAAATTATATATATATATTATTTTCCCTGGAAAATTATGGTTGTGGAATATATATATGTACTTTAAAAATTAAAGGTAATTATATATTGTCTTGGAAAATATTATTATATATATTTAGAAAAAGTTAAATACTATATATATTTTCCGGAAATTATAAATACGTTATTATTTTTCTGGGAAATTATGGTGATTATATTTTGGGAAAAGTATAATTAATTTATGAAAGTATTTTGAAAAGAGTTTTAATTAAAGAATGGTACCGAAATTATATTCGGATATACGTACGGTATAATATTTTCGGCAAAAGATGATAATAAAGGATATGTAACCGGGATGGGTTTATTTCGCAATATTGGCATCATGGCATACTCTTATGTACATCTTATGTGAGTATATATTGTTTTGTTATATAGGTTTTGATATCGGGCAGTTTCCCGAGGAGCCGGCTTGGGACCGGTCATTGTCTCCGGAGTTAAGTAATCGGCCAAGGTGAGGATGGATAACCTTAGATATGTGCCCGTAATGCTGTGTGTGTATTTTTATTGTTTGATTGAACTGCTAAGATGTTTATCGATTGTTGTTTGTTGCCATGGATGTTGTTGTTGACGATGTTGGTTTGTGCTGTTGGATTGGGGATATTGTGAGTAATCATTGAACTGTTAATTATGAATAATTGGTGTTATGAAATGTTGATGGTTTAGTCTGTGGATTAACCTATGGTAATGTTAAGTTGAATAACTTGAGAAAATGAATATTGGAAATTGAGATGATATATATATTATTGTTGGATATTTGATGATACGGATTTGTTGATGTCGGTTCTGCGTGTGATTCTTTGTTATTGTTCTACTTGATTGAAATATTGTGTTGACTGTTATTGGTCTATTGGATACTGTGTTGTGATTGACGTTGGATTATGAGTAACTGATGCTATGAAACCGTTGACGGATTAGTCTGTGGAATAACTTGAGTTAATAGAAAGTTGGATAATTGTTTGACTGTTATAGATATTGTGATTGTTGTCGGTGGACTGTGTTGTGATTGGATAATTGGAATAAATTATGAAGTGGATAATTGGGAAAAAGAAAACAGAAATTGGAAATTGATTTGAGATGACGATTTAATTGTCACGTGGTAAGTAGAGGTACGACCAGATGGTTTAAAGGCTATTTTGTGGTAGCCATGATCTGGGTTACTTGTGATGGGCATGTTGATGCCGGTTTGATTGGGATGTTGATCCCTGAGATTGTTATTGGGATGTTGATCCCTGAGATTGTTATTGGGATGTTGATCCCTGAGATTGTGATTGGGATGTTGATCCCGGAGATTGTGATTGGGATGTTGATCCCTGAGATTTGTTATTGGGATGTTGATCCCTGAGATTTGTTATTGGGATGTTGATCTCGGGTTCTTTTTGATCTGGCACCATAAACAGGTTGATAGCCTGATATCTTGCAGAGTATGTAACAGCCCGGGTAATTTTTAAGTTTTTACCGGTACCGTAATAATTTATTTTACAGTTATTTACTTTTAAAATTAATCTTGGGTAAATAATTTATGATAATTCGTGCATCGGATTCCGAAACCGAGCCTTGTCCCACACTTGGAATTTTTCTGCGGATTTTCCGGACCAAGTTGGAATTTTTCGGGTCCAGGAATCTTCAAAAAAATCTGGATCAACCCCGAGTTATCGGACCAGAAATAAAGTCAAGGGGGCATTATAGTTATTTTTTGGTCCGGACAGAACCCGGTTCACATGCTGCACAGTGTGGAGGCTGCAGCCGCCATTCACTGTGAGCATGTGAACAGCCAGTACTCTGCCCGTGCAATACCAGTGTTCTGCATGATTGCCTTTTTGTCGTGTTTCTTATTCTTTTCTTTCCTCTTCCCAGTGCATCATCACCACCATTTCTTCTGCTCAGTATCCCTTCTGTAACAAAGAAAAAAAAACCTACATCTGCAACCTTGCAAAATACTGCCTAGAAAAAAAAAAACAACACAACAACCAACACACAGCCGCCACGTCACCCCTCTCCTCTTCTTCTTTTCTTTTTCCCCTCTTCACCGCCACGTTGCCGAGACCCGTGAACCACACCCGAGCCACCTGCAACCGCTGCCAACCTCCTTGCTCGCCTTCACAGTCGCGAGCCCTTGAGAAACCACCTGCAGACGTGTCTCACGCCGCCCGTCGCCGAACAGCCGTGATGCCCGACGAGCAGACCCGCCTCCACCACGAGCAAAGCAGCTGCCGAGTTGCCTCGCCGCCTCTCCTGGTTCGTCATCGTCTGCAGCCGTCAGCACCGTGCCTCCTCGTCGCGCTTCCTTTTCCGCCGTCGCCTCGCCGATCCATTTCGCCACAGCCTCGCCCCATCCGTCGCGCCGCCACCTGAGTAGCCAAGGTGAGCAGACCCGTTTGGAGGAGGGCTCGACCCGGATGGGTTGTGTAGTGGGTCGGGTCGACCCGCGCTTAGTGGATTGGGTTTGGGCAATTGTGTTTGGGCTGCTGGGTTGATGCTGGGCCAGATCGTGGGCTATATACTGGGCCGGATTTTAGACCTGCACATGGGCTGCTCCTGGGCTCCTGTTTGGGGCCTGGGCTTGGCACTGTGCATGGCCTGATCTGGCACTGTTTAGGCCCAGTCTGAAATTAAAAAAAAAAGAAAATAAAATATAGTCTGGAAAATTATAATTCTGGGAAAATAAAATAATATAATTTGCAGAAACAATATTTTGGGAAAATTAGGGGAATAATATGGAAAATATGATTTTGGAAAAAAATATATTATATAGTAAATAATAACTATTTTGGAGGAAAATAAATATGGAAAGGGTATTATCAAAGTAAGTATTGTACCGGAATAATATCCGAGTATAGGTATAAGTATAGTATTATTTTTTTGACACCTAGAAAAAAATGGTGAATTATGATGATAATAGGGAAATAAACCGGGGAGTAACCGAGACGAGTTAGTAATTATTTTTTTCGGTATACAGTAGTAGCATGACATTTGCATATCACTTATGTGTGCATATTATTTGTTCGATATAGGAGTTGATAACGAGCAGATACCTGAGGAACCGGACTTGGAGTCTGTTGGACATTTCCAAAACTGATAATCGGCTAAGGTGAGGATGGATAACCCTTGATATGTGCCCATAATTTTGTGTTTGATTGAACTGCAGAGATGAATACTGTTGGCTGTTTGACTGCTATGATATTGTTGCTGTTGTTGGTTAGCTGTGTTATTGATTTGTGAAATCTGTGCTGTGAATAATGTTGAACCGTAAACTGTGAATGATTAGTGATATGGGATTGTAGATTGGATGAGTCTGTGGGTTAATCTGAGATAATTGGAAATGGATAATTAATGAAAGAGTAATGGAATTGGACTGAATTTAAGATGATGATATAATTGTCACATGGAAAGTAGTGGTACGACTAGATGGTTAGAGACTAGTTCTGTAGTGTCATGGCCGGTTTGGTTTGGTTGTTGGGGATGTTGATCCCGGATGAGATTGATATTGGGATGTTGATCCCGGATGAGATTGATATAGGGATGTTGATCCCGGATGAGATTGTTATTGGGATGTTGATCCCGGATTGTGTTTTGGCCTGGCATCCGGAATTAGTTAATAACCAAGTACGACCTTAGCTTGTCCAGTGACGGGGCCCGAAAAATAAAATTGGTAATAATAATACATTCTTTTGGTCTTGGCTCAGTTATGTTTTAGTATAATTCTTCTGTTGTATTGTCTGTATTTGCTTCGAAAGTATTATGGTCGATTATATATCACTGTTTATCCTTCGTCGGTGAGCACTTCGGACTTACCCCTCGCTTGCGGGGTTTCATCCCGTAGGTTTAGTTACTTCGTAGTTCAGGTACGACGTTCGATGGCTGCTGCTTTCTTCTCCACCTGACTCCGGATCCATATCTCCGCTGCATGTGCATTTAACTCTTCCGCTGCCGTGTCATATATGTTGCTGCATTGTTGCTTTCCTGTGTTGCCTATAATGTTGATTTACTAGTTTGTGCTGCTTAATTGATCTTTGAGTGTGGATTGAATAATGGTCCCCGAGTGTGGGTGACACATGTTGCTTTGTACTTATGTTGTATTTGGATTTACAGTGTAGTATTTTTACTGCGATGTACTGTCTGTTCCATCAATAAGAAAAATTTCGGCACGTGTTTACTGTGTATGGTAAATACGGGTCGGGGCGCTTCAGAGTAAGGTGATGGTGGTGTACTGATGAGGCAGGAAGAAAAACACAGGTTTAAGGCATGTAGGGACTTGTGAAACACGGGCAAGGTACTGGCAATGCACGGGTACACTATCAGCTCACAAGTTCACAGTGGGAGGCGGCTGCATAAATCAATTATGCAGTCGTGTCCCGTCCGGACTAGAAAATAACTATTATACCCCCTTGACTTTATTTCTGGTCCGATAACTCGGGGATAAACCTGACTTTTTTGAAGATTTCTGGACCCGAAAAATTCCAACTTTGGTCCGAAAAATCCGCAGAAAAATCCCGAACGTGGGACAGGGCTCGATTTCGGAATCCGATGTACAAATTACTATAAATTAATTACCTAGGATTAATTTTAATGGTAAATAACTGTATAAAAATTTTTACAGTACCGGTAAAAATACGAAAATTACCCCGGCTGTTACAGCTGTATTATATTTATTCTAGAATTTAAATTATAATGTGACTCAATTGTCACTATTTATTCAATATTTTTTTTACATGTATAAAATAAAATATATACCCACGATGGAGAAAGAATAGAAAATGTTAAGATTGAAAATGGGCTACCCATTTTTGTATACCCCTCCTACTTGGAGGCCTCGTCCTCTTCGGTAACGAAATTAAAACATTATCTGGAGAGAGAGCTGCTATTGATACCTAGAGCTTGGTAGAGTTTGTTGGCCTGGTTGGTAGCTCACTTTGCTAGTTTACAGTGAATTAAGTTGGCAATGGATAAGTAAATAACAAGCTTGAGTCAAGCGAACATTGTGAATTAGCTTTTGGAAGATTTTGTTTGGAGTTTTGAGTGTATTGAATAAACTGGGCACATTAAAAATTTACTACACTCATCCAATTTGATTCCGTCTCTTTTAATTCCCCTCTCTTTTGTAGATAAGGTGGCCAATAAAGAAGTATAGAGTATGGCAAATATGGCTCATTATTTTGTCCGGGGTTTAACTCTCCCCAATTGTAGTTAGAGACCTCCATATTTGGGATAATCACACCGCGGGTCCTATAACTTATAACGAAAATCCGTTTGAGTCCTAAAATGAAAAAACGACTCATTCGAGTCCTATAATATTTGAAAAGAATACTAAATGAGTCTCCGTCTAGATTATCATCCAATTTTCTGTTATCTTTGGGGTTTTTTAGTCCCTATATGTCTATATAATAATATTTTAGTCCCTATAATTCTCTAAAATATTCATAATGATCTCTTATAAAATAATAAAAAATGATAAAGGAGAGATTCGAACCATGGTTGTTTAAATAAAAGATATTTTAGCATCTCATCACACTATTTTATTTATGTGTAATATAATACCACTACATATATTAGCATTTAGGGTTCACGAATTTAAAATATGATGTGAAGTACTAAGCCGCAAATATTAAATGCTAAAATTTTAAAATTTAAACCCTAAAACCATAAATATTTAATCCTAAAATCCTCAACTTTATATCCTAAATCTCTAAACTCTAAATCTTAAAAATCTTAAACCATAAACTGTAAATTCTAAATTCTCAAATCCTAAATCCTAGTAATTTTGTGTGAAGCCCGTACCCCAATTAAATAAAAATATGATAATTAAATGAAAAAGAGTTACCAAAATACTCTTGAAACCCGGGGTACAAAAACCGATGCTTCGGCATACAAACGTTTTCCATGAAAATGTATTAACAACGAGATGTCATAAAAATAAACGAGATCAATCGGCTTAACAAATAATAAGCCATCACGGCATCACGCCGACATAATATCACAAATCAACTCCGGCTAACTGCCGATATAAAGATAAAGTATTTATGACATCTCGAGTTATTTCACATGCAGCGGAAGATGAAAGTAAATATAATACTCAAGATAGAAAATATCATGCATATGGCCCTATGGATCCCACCAAGAGATAATGCACAACTACCTGCTGAAGTGACTGCGTCTGATCTCCGAG
>JAKUCV010004023.1:100915-171089 GCA_028386065.3 Turnera subulata | reverse complement strand
AATATAATCACTAAACCAATTTTAGGAATAAAAGCGTGTATGTATGCTAATGATATGTTTCAATCGAGTAACTCCCGACCCTAACTATCTGATTATAAGATTTCCGGGTCTAAGTCCAAAAGAATATTTTCTTTTCCCTATCTCCAATGATTAGGAATCTAAGGTTCGTCGGTCTAAGTTCATTAAAATTCTCGGACCTAAAGCCCGCTAAATTCTTAGTCACAAATTCCGGGCCGTGGGCCCACTTTCTTAAGTCCATATTTTTACCGATTATGTAATTGGCTTCGAGCCCGCTCTTAATGTCCGTGTATTTAATGATCCTTGATTAGGTCTTAAGTCTATCACTTTAAGTCCATTTTTAGTATTCTAAGCTTCAAATTGGGATTACTGGGCTTGGGCTCGGTTTTCCCTAAAACTGTCCTAAAGTCGTTTCCGAGCCCAAGAGTTGATCGGCCTATGATCTATTCGTGTCGGTAAGTCCTCCCCGGCCACACACTCTAACTCTCCTCTCTCGGTAAACCGTAATTCACTAAATAAAAATAAATGTATATTACGGTAAATAATTCAAAATTCAAGTACACGACAAAACCGAGACAAATCATAGATAATTACCGACTAACACTCGTAAAAACGAGAATTATCGTCCGCCGGCAGAACCCGAGTCTTCGCCGGAAAAGTCCCCGAGCCCTCGCCGGAACAGTGCACGCTCGCCGGATTCCGGTCACCTCGCCGGAAAATTTTTTCCAAAACTACAAACAACTCAAATCCGTACACAAGAGGTGCTTGATTTGTGCACACACAACCCAACAACAAACTGTAACAATCCTGACATAAAACAAAACCTCTACTTCCACAACATCACACGAATTGAACAAGAAAAAGAGACTTTGGATCCCTTACCGGAAAAAGGCTACACACGGACCGAATCTACAGACCCGTACTTCAATTCAAACCCGAGCACCCTTACTTCCAGACACACCCTGCAACAACCACGTCCAAAAATCGACCCCAACATCACCATCGCCGGCAGCAAACAACACACCACAACACAACCGAACCACCACACAAAAACAACAGCCACGACCACCACCAAAAGCAAACCCAAATCGGGTTAGCATAACAACCCCAACACGAGAAGGAAAAAGAAGAGAAGAACCCAAAAACGACGAGACTTACCAGCAAGCGACGACGGAAAGCACCTGAGCCCGTTGGCTTCCTGTCGTTCGTCCTCTACTGGCGTGACCTTCCACGGTGCAACAGCGGCAGCACGGCAGCGATTAGAAGGTAGCACGGCGAGTTTGTGTGAGGGAGAAGAGGATGAAGGATGTATGGCGGCGGCGGCAGTTTTGTGAGAGGAAGGAGAGGATGGGAAGGAAGAAAAGAGAAGAGAGGGAGAGGAAAAGAAAAAGATGAAGAAGAAGAAGGAGAAGAGAAGAAGTGAAGATGGTGGAGAATCTAACCGTTGAGGGAGGTAGTGGCAGACATGGCCGTTGGGGGTGACGGCGGCTGGGTGGAGTGGCAACGGGAAGAAAAGAAAGTAGAATGAGAAATGAAGAAAAAAAAGAAGGAGAAGGAAGGAAGGAGCCTGGGAGTGTGACCTAGCCCGGCCGAACGACGTGTCGTTTGGCTAGGCTCGGTCAACCCGCCCAGGTTGACTCTTCCCCCTTTTTTTTTTTTCAAAATCCTAAAACGACGTAGTTTTAACTAAAACTACGGTAAACGTCGTGTTTCGTCCCGAAACGCGTTTTAGGCCCGACGGAACTCGAAAGCAACGTGTTACCACTCGTAATTAATGAATCCAATGGAAAATAGTTTAATTTAATTTCCATTACCGAAATCCGAATTTTCTTTATAAATCTAAAAACGGAAAAACGGGGCGTTACAGTTCTACCCACCTTAAAAAGAATTTCGTCCTCGAAATTCAATCATCAAGTCCATAGGTCCTACCATGATAAGTTTCTGGTATTCTCCACCAGGTGTCCGAACTCATTGCGAGATGTCGCTTATACCCTTAAGCGGTGTTTCTCCTGTCTATAAAAACCGTACCTCTGAGTTGAGAACTCACTCACAACTATGGACTCACCACTAAGATCCCGTACTACCTCTGACTTAGAGAATAACAGTTACATCGGAGGTAGGGCTTTCCCGACAAGCTCCGATGAGGAACCTCCTAAGAAGCGGTTCAAGACCAAGATCATCGGTCTAAAGGAGCATATGGTGACTTCCCCAAGACGGCAAAAGAAGCGTGTAAGCAAGGAAGGACCTTCCGCTAACAAGGATGCGAAAGATAGGAAAGGCAAGGCAACAGTTGAGTCCAGCACACCACTACAGATAATGAAGCAACTGGACACTTCACTGAAGAAGGTCTACACTGCAGCGATGCAAATTGAACTAGCCTGTATGGGACTCTCTTCTCAGGTCGCGAATATACAGAAACTTGTAACAGATCTGAAAAATCATGTAACTCCGTAGAGTGCTTCTCTTTTGTTGTACTATGTTAAGAAATCAATAAAATAAGCTTTCTCCTTAAATCGAAATTCTTCTGTTACAAAATCTCGTGTTAAACGGATTAACAATCAGCAATAAAGGTATGAAATTAATCATAAGGAAATTATAAACGAACTAAAACTCGTTTAATAAAGTCAAAACATTAAGAGATCATAACAAAACAAGTTTCCATATTCGGCGCCTTAGATCGATCGTGAACATCTAGATCCCGAAAACGTAACGTACACAGTTAACAGTGACGTCTGTTAGCCTCGTGAAAAAGGTACCCATTAACTGGCAAGGCGATGATCACGGGAGCGTCCTGTGTCCCTCGGAAGACACGTTACCCACTTGTCCACAATTGTCCGTATGAGCCAAAAACGTCTATCTCGTCTCGCACCGCTGCGCGCTGTCTGACAGCTGTAAGCTCGTCGCATACGCACTTTACTCGAGGTGTGGTCCACACGGTCTAGCCACAACGATCACGAGTGCATGTGACAAAGATNTAGGAGGTCTAGTCCAAGGGCCCCGCCTCTGAGATCCAGACTGATAAGGCTTTCCTCCCGAAGACTTGCCTGGTCCACCCTGATACTTCTGTCCTCGGGACTTCTTCGAACCTTGGTAGGAAGAACCCTGTCGACTCATGTAACTTGCATTACCCGAACCATAATGTTGCTTCTTCTGTCCCGGCATTGTTGACTGTGTCTCCCGCTCGGCCGGCCGGGCCTCCTGCCCGATCAACTGAATCCTCTCAGCATCAAAGGCGGCCTCACAAACAGCCTCCCAAGTCCGGTGTCTCCCACCAGCCACTACGATCGCCAACTCACGGCGTAGAGCGTCTACAAATCGCCTACACTGTGTCACCTCATCGGGTACAAACTCTCTGGCGTAAGAAAGAAGAATACTGAACCGGATCCTGAATGCAGAAACCGACTCATCGAGTCCCTGTCTCACCTCAAGAAACTGCTTCTTCTGGTCTTCCAAGAATCCAACGGTAATGAACTCCTTGTAGAATTTGTCCTTGAAGTCTGCCCATGGCATTACCACGGGTCTAGGTAGGTCCATAACAAGTCCTTGCCACCAGCTCAATGCGTAACCCGTGAACTTGTGTGCCGCAAATCGAGCCCAGTGCTCTGATGTATACGTGAATTTCTCCAAGACATTCTCCACCTAGCGGAACCAGTCATCAGCTACCCTTGCGGTGATTTTCTCCCCCGAGAACATCTCAACTGCTGTCTTATCCATGTGCTTATAACCACTCTCCATACCGCCAACAACTGGTGCGACAACAGTGCGACCGGAACGGCTTGTGCGCCTTGTTGTTGCTGATGAAACTGTTGGAACTGCTGCCACTGCAGGAAAGCCTGAAACTGTTGTTGTAACGCCGCATCCATACCAGGAGGTACTAATGGCACTGTATTCTGTGCTCCAGCTGCACCAACATTTCCCTGACCATCAGGGACTGGCATTACTGACACAGAGTCGGAAACATGGCTAGGGAGTTCATCCAGCCCATCAGCATTGTGCCGGTCTTGCGGTGGATCCATAGTGATGCCTATATGAATGTAAAATATGTCAAAATACTTTTTAAATTTCAAATTAGCAAACCGGTTTTAACACCAAAATTACTTGTAATTTAATGTCACATTTCTTTTAAAACCAAGGATCTGAAGCCCGCTCCGCTACCAACTATGAGTTGGTGAAGGTGCTCTCCTTGAGGGGGATAAAAAGCATCACGTCCCGAGTTCGAATCCCTAGTGCTGCAGCACGGTAAAGGATTAAACCCAAGAGGTGTGGGCTGAGGGATGTGATGTAACAATACCTGAATATGGTGGGTCCCTCGGGGAGAGGGCCTTCACATTTTGGCTTTGGGTTTGACGTTTAGAAATTAAGATTTTAACATTTAGTATTTTTGGCTTATTACTTCACTTTATGTCCTAAATTTTAAATTCTAAGGCTAATATATATAGTGATATGCATTTAGTGTTTCAAGTCTCTATTTTGTCCATTTCTTATTATTTTATGAGGGATTATAACAAATATTTTAAAGAAGTATAGGGACTAAAATAATATTATATAGACATAAGGGACTAAAAATCTGCAAACATAATAGAAAATTAGACGGTAACTTAGACGGAGACTCATTTAGTATTATTTTCAAATAATATAGGACTCCAATGAGTCGTTTTTTCGTTTTAGGACCCAAACAGTTTTCGCTATAACTACCGCAGTGTGATTATCTCCTCCATAATTTGCCGCATAGATTAGAGAGACAAAGAGTAATATTGTCGTACCGACTAGCAATACATATAATAGAGACAAAAAAAAAGAAAAGATGGAACTTTTCCACTTGTGGCCCATTCTTGTCAGCTAACTCACTCTTTCTACGAGCTCCATCATTCACACTTATTATTATTATTACCAATGAGCTTGTAGCCTCTTGTGTGAAAAGCACAAGAGGAGTGAGGTTTCGGATTTGAGTCTCACTCTTCTCAATTTTTATAAAAAAAAGACTTATTATTATTATTGTGAAACTATGCACATTTTCTACTAAAGTAATCAGACTTATTATTATTATTGTTTATTTAATGATAAGCAAAACAGATTTTCTTACCTGTGACCAATACCAGCAACCATATCTTCAAACTCAAGAAGATTTACACTTAACCACAAAGTAAAGCTTACACTATCTTTCTACCAAAAAAAAAAAACTTACACTATCTAGCACAAGTTGAGAACAACAAGATTGGAAGACTAAACTTAGAATTATTCTTAGACTAAGGAGGTAATTGCCAAATGTCCCAATGATTAAATTCGGAGTATATATAATTACACTTGAAGCACCGGGACATTTGATATGTCAAAGAATAAAGCATATTTTTTAAAGCATTTTTTCACTTTTTGCATAAATTCATAGGTTACGCTATATCAAACTGTGTTACAATTCTTTTGTAGTTGGATCCACAACTTTTTTGAATGCTCAATACTTACTTAGGTCTAAATTTGGATAATACCAATTTAAACAGTTGTGAACCATAATGGATAAAATGCATGTTTGGTCCCCTTACTATATTGAAATGATAAGAATGGTTTTCCAACGCTAATAATAATCAATCAATTCCCTTTCTCGTATTGTCTTAAATGATTAATTTGGTCCTCAATGCCCAGTTAAAACAAAGATTAACGGACCTAGCAGCCTAATTAACAATTTTGTGAGCCCCACATGTTAGAATAATAATTTTTAATTATGTTACTGATTCGTTTAAGTCTTTCGGGTCTGATTTTTGGTTGGTATTCGAATCGGTAACATAATTAAAATTATTATTCTAACATACTCCCTCAGTCCCTTTTTTATTGTCGTTTAAGAAATCAATATACATATTAAGGAATGCATTCAGTAGTTGTAAATTTAAGAATCTTGTATAAGGTTAAAACTAAATTATCCCTTATTTAGGAGAAGATAAAATCCAACAAAAATCTGACATCATGTGAATAAATGACAAAATAAGAAAGAGGTCATTTAATACTCATAAAATATACCAATACGATAATATTTCTGGGACAATTCTAACTTGTTTAAACGTCAATAAAAAAGGGACAGAGGGAGTAGTTAATTAGGCTACTACATCTGCTATTTTTCTTTTTAACCGGACGAAGGGACCAAAATAATCATTTAAGACAACTAGGAAGATGCAATTAATCATAATTAGTGTAGGAGAACTATTCTTGTAACGATCCGGGTAAAATTTTTATTGATTTTACCGTTTTATTTTAACTTTTATGGTAGTTAATAAATTAAGTCACTATTAATCGGAAATCAACCATCATGAGTCCTTTCCTTATTGCTTTTATTTTCTTTACGAAAATTTTGATTACTAACTTTATTGTATTATTTGATAAAAATGATATTATTATTACCTTGCCAAATTCTAAGTTTTTAATTACAATCTTTGAGGGGAAAAAAAGAATTTATTTATTATATATAATTTCTCTAAAACATTTTGGGTTGAAACAAAGGTTAACACGAGGTTTTGCGGGGCATAGACCGAGCTTGTGGCCGTCTAAACGACGACATTTTATGTGTCGGCGAGCATGATATTTTGCCCGATAAAATCATTCCCTCTTTTTCCCTCCCTTCCTTTTTCCTTTCCTTTCAGTTTTCTTTTTTTTCGTCTCTCTCTTTCGTTTTTCTTCCCAGCCGGCCCTACCATCCTTTCAATCTTCTCTTCTATTATTTTCTTTGTTTTTTTTTCTTTCTCCCCCCTTTATCTTCTCTTCTACTTCACCGCTTCCTTACTCCCCGGCAAACCTCTCCCTCTCGCCTTCCTCCCCTTTCTTGAGCCATCTCTGCCAAAGCCGCAACCCTTCCCCTCTCCTTTCTTCCTCTTCTCCTTCCTTGAGCCGCCGGACCCGAGATCAACTCCACCTCCTTGTTGACTCCTCTGCTCTGCTCCTCCCTGCTGTCGCCGGACACCGCCCCACACTGCAACCATCATCATCGGCCCTGTTGCTCTGTCTCCCTCCCCACCGCGACGACCAAGATAACCCCAGCAACCGCGACGCGCCTCTTTTCGTCATCCTCAGTCGCGCCTCACGCCACCCCGTCTGCACCGCCGTTGTCAAGCCGTCGCTGCCGGAGGAGCAGCAAGTGAAGCTCTGCCTCTGCTCGCGACTCACCGCCACGACGAGCCCAACACCACCTGTGAGGGATTGAGCTCGAGTCGCCGCCATGCACGGAGCACCGTCGTCTTCCCTCTCTCCCTTTTTCCTGTTCCTGTGTCTCTGCCTCGCCAATGATCCGTCACCTGTCGTCGCCGATCTCGTGGCTGTGTGGGTAAGACGCGACACCGATCATTCTTCCTCTTCCTCTCTTTCTTTTCTTTTCTTTATCCGACCCCTACCAGTTGCTAATCGGGTATTGGTTGTCTTATGCTTTTGGGTGTGGCTCTGTGACGATTGAATCGGGTTACCTTTGATTGTGGGGCTTGTGTTTGGGCGTTGTCGAGGTGGGTGTGTGTGGTTATGGCCTTGATGATGCTGCTGTGGACATGGGTGGTGATGGCTGTGAACATCGGTGTCCTGTTGATGACCGGTTGTGGGTTTTTCCACGGAGGCGCTGGCCGTGGATGGTGGTGGATGTTGGTGGGTTTTGTGATGCTGTTGGCGACGAGGTCCAACGGGCAGTGGAGTTACTGCTCACGGATAATTGCTGCATTGATGATGGACGACGTGCTGGATTTCTGGGGTATTTTGCTGCCGTGAACAGTACCGGCCGGAATCCGGCGAGCTTCCGGTGCCCCAGGAATTTTCCGGCGAGACCCGGGCAACTCCGGTGTGAACAGTGCGTTCCTCAAGAAGCGGAACTCGGTAGACGGGTTGCTTCGGTAATTCCTTGGACTCGTTTATACCATGAGCTCGGGTTTGGGCTCGGTTTGCACAACGGACTCGGAAACGGGCCGAACGTGCGGAGGCCCATGTTCCCGTGACATATACGCGTTTGACGGACCTAATAACGAAATCGATGGATGAGTAATATATATATATATGTGGACGAATTATATAATTAAGTGGTCAATGATTTAATTTATGAATTAATAACAATATCATCTTTTTTTAGATTTAACTATGTATCTAAAAATCTATTATCTATAACCTGCATAATTTATTTATGATCATATTGTGCTTGGTGAATTTACTATGCCATATGATGGTCTATTACTTAACATTATAATTATTACTGTATACTGGATATTGTTAACATAATAATTGTATTATTATTTTGATTAAATATTATACATCCTTTTGTATTATCGATTTAGTCATTATAAGGTATACTAATCTTATTATATTATGTACGGGCTTTACCCTATTATATTATTAAATGAGCTATAGTATTATTGTTACCCTTACCGAATGTATGGTTATCGGCTGTATAGGTTTATATGTATTTATAAATATCATTTCCTACAACATTATGCTATAATTATTTTTATGCCATATATCAACCATATTAATTTATTACCAATTGTATTATTTCTATTTAATGTGGGTATATTAATTTATGCCTTTATTGACGTATTCACAGCTTCCATTAATTTATAACCATTGTTTACCTAGTGTATACGTATTTATTATTATTTTAACAGGAGTAATTACTTTAAAGAATATTATTACTACTATATAGACCACGAGATGATTTGATTTATTTACCAAATACAAATTTCCTATGTATGATTGGTATAACATATGGAAAATAGATTATTAGTAACCTCCACGGAAATGAATAAGGTAAATATGGAAATAATAAAAAGAACTGATAAGTCGTCTAATAACTGTTAACCAGAATCATGCATAATAATCTTGTCTGTGCATTATAAGTGATTATTGTTGTTATATTATAGGAATATCAAGGCTTAACCGGATGTCGACTTCCGAGGAGTATCAGGTGAGGTTGCATATACGTCATTCCACCCGTGATAGCCGGGTTGGTTGGTCTTGGAACTACATAGGTTCCATTGCATCTTATGGTTATTGTTGTTGAAATCTTTGTGATATTTGTTGATATTTGCTGTGAGAATGGATCTCCTTTGATATGTGCCTGTATTACTTTGTGTGCCTTGTTGTTTGATTGAACTGCTGAGATGTTCTTTGTTGGCTAATTGACTGTTGTGATTATTGCTGTTGTGGTTGTTAGACTGTGTTGTTGATTCTTGATTAATATTGATGTTAGACTGTTGACTACGAATAATTGGGAAAAGGATAAAGGATAATGAAATGGAAATTGGAAATTGAATTTGAGATGATGATTTAATTGTCACGTGGAAAATAGTGGTACGACCCGATGGTTTGAAAATTAATTTTGGGATGCTATGGTCGGTTACTTGGTTTCCCGGATTGGTTGGGTTGTCATGCCCGGTTCGATATTTTTGGGACGAGGTCCCGGTATGGTTATTTTGGGGTTGTTGAACCCGGTATGGTGGATATTTTGGGATGCGGTCGCGGTATGGTAAGGTTTGGTATGGTTCTCTTTGACATGGCATCCGGAATTAATTGATAACCTGGTACGACCCTAGCTTGTCCAGTGACGGGGCCCGGAAGATAAAATTGGTAATAATAAAAGATATTCTTTTGGCCTTGGCTCACTCTTGTTTGAGATGTGCTTTTGCTTCGTTGGGCTGTGATGTGTTTTGTTCATATGCATGTTGTCTCATGATCATACCCTGGGAGGTTGTCAGTATAGTCGGTTGACCGTGGTCGGCATAGGTTGCCGGCTCGCGGGTGTTGTTTGTTGTCGTTGGTCGTGAGTAGCCTATCTTTGTTGGCATCGGTTGCCAGTTGTCCTTTATTTATTGTCGGTTTCTTTTGATAATTGTCAGATGAGCATCACTTGTCGTTTTTGATCGGGTATTGAGATATGTTGGTTGTCGGATTGTGGTCGACACTTGGGTTATTGTCATTTTAAGGGTATGTCGTTACCCAGAGATCGAGATTAGTGTTATTGTTGTGGTTACGAGTTGCTGTGGTGGCTGCTGTTGCTGTTGCTGTGTTGTGATTCTACCCGGGGACCGGTTTGTGATGTTGATTGGGTATGGTCCGTGCAGGTTGCCGGCTATCCGGTGAGCGAGGCTCACGTGATTTTGAGATTGTTTTGGTACCGGGTTAGATGATCGGCAAGTGCAGTAACGGTATGTTATCATACGAAGAGGAACCTCTGTTGAGTATAGTCTGTCAGGACTTGAGTATGTGTTGTATAGGCTGGGTCGGTTACCCGATATGTAGTTGAGTTGAGGTGTCTTGAACGGGCACTAGAGTATTGTACAGTCTGTGAGGTGTTGGGAGGTCAGTGCATTGCATAGTCGATGGGGTGGACATTTGCATAGTCCGCATTGCTCTTTATGACTGTATTTGCACAGTGTTCTGTTCACTACTCGTATGCCGTATTGGTGTGCTCTTGGCTGTTAAATATGCTATGTTGTTCATCATGAGTTATGTGTCGGTGAGATTATGGAGAATCTCACCACTCACCTGCCCCATCGGCAAGCTACGTGATTCTTTGTGCAGGTATGCATCATGGCAGGCTGCGGCATCTCCTCTGACGGATCTAGATCCATAGTCTTGCATCGAGTCGATTCATACTTTTGCTGTGAACATTAATATGGCTTCTGCTGTGCTATTATTGTTATTGCACCCGAGATAGGATGTTTGATATTATCTTTAGGCCGTTGGGCCGGATTATTCTGTTGTATTTACTGTTTGTGTCACGTGTCGGCACTGTTGACCGGTAATTACTGTCTGTTGGGTAAATTTGGGTCAGGGTGTTTCAATTCTTATCATTTCAATATAATAGGGAGACCAAATATAAATTTTACCGAAACCATAACTTTGGAGCACTAAATCTTTGCTCAATAAGAGCAAAAAGTTAGTAAATGAGATTCTATTCGCAATAAATCTCCCTGGATCCATATGAAAATAAAAATTTGAAAATAGAAAGATTAGTACAATTTTTGCAAGGAGTAAAAACTCCACCTACAATATGAATTAGCTCCACCTTACCACAGAGAATACGAACTCTAATTCACCTGGACTGAACTTGATCTACAACAATCTTCAAGTTCATATTATTGCTCCCAACTCCACTAACAATTGTTGGAGGATTTCTAATGGGCTCCCACGGTCATATCAAAATAAAAACGAGAATGTTGAAAATTAAAAAGACAATTACAAGCTTCTCACTAATATTTAACAATATTAATATTAGTATAATCTTAATTGAGAGCAAAAACTTCACCTATGATACTGAGAAAATAAACTTCAACTACACTACAAAGAACCTCAATCCATCTTGCTGTTTTTTTATTCACTTCATGTGGATTTTAGACTTGACACATAGCTACGGCCAAAAATCTTCATTTAGGATATTGCAGCAATTCTCCTTCATTCTTGTGCTAGATCTGCTCATACTTTGATTCGCAAATCTAGCACCAATCTTACTAATTGCACACGTAACAAAACCCACCTTAGTTATTATAATATCAACCCAATCAGATTCCATATTTAACAATTACAAACTCTTACTTCCGTTGGATTAAGCTAAGAGATCATCCGTTGAGTTGGGTTAAGGAACATTATTTCCCTCCATCACTCTTTTCATGTCTCATAAAATACACTAGCCCCCTATTCAATGACGATTCGTTGAAGACTTCCATTCGAAGGTTTCTCAAACAAAAAGAAAAAAAACAACCAAAATGTAACAATTTCGCCCCACAACCAGAGAAGAATCGATATTCTATACACAACCAAAAAAACAAAATGATTGACCGTAGGAGATGATCATCTTCTCTATTTATTGTTCATCATCTTCAGAAACTATCAATTGGCTGTAAGGTTTTGTACGTGGGGAGTGATGTAGTAACCTTTTACTTTTCCCAGTTACGTTCTAACTTATGGAAGCACGGTTCTAACTTCTTTCCTGTCCGCACCAAACGACTGCAATTGACAACACAAAGCCATCAGGTAAACGGTGGAAATAAAAATACAATTTTTTGAAATACATATTCCAGGCAATATAACAAATAAAATCGTTCACAAATACCTGAGAAAAAACATCTAGTGAGCTCATGAGTGTAAAAATATAAGGGGTAGATTCCTCATTTTCTAATAAGAAATAATAAAAGTTGCACTAAATCCTTTTTTGAGGATGATAAGTGCTGCCAGGTTCAAGATTAAATAGCAAAAGCACAGATTGCTTGGAGAGGATAGGACAAAAATAACATCATTCAATTCAGACATCAGTTTGCTTTGTTGCCAGTAATTAGCATCCGCATCTCAGGCCTTTACTTTCCATTTGCTTCCCCTCAATGGGAAGATAATGATGAAATGCACGAGTGGCTACCGTTCATGTGATCTTAAACAAGGTGAATCTATTGTCCCGTTGTATGTTTGACCACCAATATAAGAGATGATTGCCACACAACCATCGAAATCATAAATTACAACTCAATAATATCTTCTTCAGTCCTCATGTAAAGAGAGTGCTATCTGAAGCAGAGATAAATCCAAGGTTCAACGGCAATAGATTTTGGAATTTACCGCAGATAGATATCATATAGATATCACTACTGTTGAGAAGAAGAAACAAGACTTCCAGGAATGAGATAACCTAAACTGCTGCACTACAACTTTGAACGCATATGCTCGAAATGACCATCAAGCATACCAACTTGAATTTTGATCAGGGTATGCTATGCAAATTTAACATTCTCCATCCTAAAGAACTTTTATGCTGATAGGGAGATGCCTACTTCTAGTACGTTTACCCGTTTCGTTGTTTGGGTATTACCAGTGCCATTACTTTAAAAGATGCTCAACATATATAACAAAATGAAGTACCTAAAAGAAAACTCATTAGCGGCAGTTAGATAAAAGTGACAGCCCTTTTGACATTCACAAGCGTATGAAAGGGGAATACGAATCTAGATGGCTAGAACAAATAACAGGTTGAGAAGAAACATTTATTACCTCAGTTCCCAGGCCTTTCACGTATACATTTGTAAAGAGGTCAGAAGGATCAGGCATTGGACTTTCCTGTGAACAGAAATCAGAAGGGACAGAAGACATCAAGGACATGTAAAGTATAGAATTACATAGCCTGAGGTAAATTTCAGAATAAACATAGAAAAACAAAATAACCATTCTTCTTACCTTGGCTTTCGCAATAGCATCATCTACTTCTTTCCTCAATTCTTTCTCTATATCCTGAAAAGTACAAGAAGTTCTCCATCAGTTTCCTAAACTTGCACCACAATCATATCAGGATTATGAAACAAATTCCAACTCTGGGAACCTTAATCAGGAGAAAGTAAAATGGAACTGCAAAACATGGAAGAAATCCAAAACAAACGTCAAAGCTTGCATATAAATAAAGATTAGATTGAAGAAAAGAAACTAATTTACCTTTAGCTCCTTTTCAGTGGCTAGATCGTGACTTAATATCAACTTTCTTACTCTTTCAATTGGATCACGCTCCTGAAGAGCATATTAAAGGAATAAGATGCATAAGATACTTAAGCAATGAAATACATTTATTTAATAATGACACATTGAAAATTTTTGAAATAACCTGTCTCACGCCACTGATCTCATCACGCGTGCGGTAGGTGCTCCCAGGATCGGACATGGAGTGACCATGATACCTATAAGTATCCATTTCAAGAATCTGGCATGGGAACAGAAACAAAAATTAGAAAAGATTTTTGGACGGAATGGAATATTCTAATATCATTTGCAAAGTTAATTTACAAGTGGGGAAGAAGCATAATGTAGACTCATACAGCCAAACAGGATGAAGACAAATGATATCCGTTTATGTACGTGTTAGAATGCAACCTTCCATAACACCAAGTAGGGGCTTTTTCACTGCAAAATCAGTCCTTGGGAATTCTGAACCATTTGAATTTGATGATCGATCCAAAATAAATAAATACAAAATAAAGATACATACATCTATGTAAACATACATGTATGGATAAGGAAATGCACTCGGATCAAGCTACATCTCAACCATAATCAAATCATTCCTCATAGAATGTCACTCTCTAAATATATAACTGGAAGCAGTAAAGATGAGATAGTGAGAAAAGAAATGAACATAGTAAAGACTTGTATAAAGTCAATGATTTAGTAAAAACACATTCATGACTTCAAAACCAATATTTATAATGAGCACAAAGATCAAAATCACTTAGAGAATAGTTACATGAAGACCTCAGAAACTATAAAAGCACAATAGGAAAAGAGAAACTGACCATAGGTCCATTCTTCAAGACATGCTCCTTTGCAAACCTGCATGCCTGCTTGACAGCAAGGACATCCATACCATCGACCTGTCAAAGAAAAAAGCAAAGCATGTTAAAATCTTCAAAAGTAGAACACAGATAGGCTGGATTGATGCTCCATAATCTGGCCCCAAACACAGAATTTTTTCAGAATTCTTCTCCATTTAGAGCCACAAAAGCAATGAAGTCCAAATATCATCAAAGAAAGGGCAAAATTCATGACTTATAGCATCAAAAATGCAGTTCGATGGCAAACAAGAAAGAATATACAAAAGAATCATCAAGCAACAGCCCCAATAGTCACTATGCTCCAAAAAGATCTAGCATGGAATCAATTGTGCCAGCTTATTTCCTCAGTTTGAAAATTTCTATAATTTGACACCAAAAATCCACCAAATTTCTGCTACATGCACCTTCATGTAGCAAACTGAAAACTGCCGGCTAATGTTCAATCAGGGCTGATGCCTTATGACAAGAGAAGTGAAAAACATGCGGAAGCATGAAGAAGATTGTACAATGAAGAAAAAGAAAGGGGTGAAGATGAGAATTACAAAAAGGAAAATAGTTAACCGCAATCATTGGTTGATTGATCAAGTTACACCGCAAATGGAAATTCTAGGAGCAGGAGAGTAAGTCCAGTAGAGAACACAACAGGAACTCTGAGATTTCTAGTGGAGAACAACTCAGAATTTTATTCAGTTCTTGTCAACCATATTTATTATGGTAAAGTTCCATTGCTCCTTTTTTTCTAACCAATAACAGAGAATGCAAGAGGGAGCACAAAAATCAACATCCTAAGCCATTCTCAATCATCATCTAAGAACGATGCTTATTGCTGCATGATTTTCTCAAAGCAACAAACTTTATATTTTGAATGCTTAGGTTTGAGCATTAGAAATCCCACCAGCAAAAGAGTTAAGTACACAATCTTCTATTACTGAAATAAACGAGAACTTGAGGTTTATGAAAACAGCACAGATACTGGAACTCCAGTAATCAGCCCAAAGTTGCAGGGAACAAGAGTATTATGAAGGCTCAGTCAAGATTATCAGAGCAATCCATCATTTCTAACCAATCTGTTTCAAAAGAACTGACTTCTGTGCACCTCTCAAACCTATTAAAATATACCAAACATATAATACTAAAGACCAAACAGCCACTGTGCCAAACATATTATTTTCAGTTCCCAAAAAAAAAAAAGCAAACACGAAGACAAGGTTATATTATTTTCAGTTCCAAAACAACAAACACGAAGACAAAGTTGTGTCGTTGTTACTTTGCATGACCAAATACTCATAATTGAGGACCAATCCAAATTATATGCCCACAAGACAAACAAATCAAAACACCTGACCTTCAATCCAGGAACATAATCCCCACGCTTATAGTATGCAGGGCTCTTCGCGGCCCTCCATTCGGCTGTTCCCATTCCATCTGCAGGAGCAAACACAAAAAGCAATCAAAATCCAGCGATTATTACCTATAATAATTGCGTTGCAATACAAGGGAAAGAAAAGATGGGGTTGAAATAATAGTGACTCACAGTGGTTGTTCTCGCAGACAAGAATAACGGGGAGGTCCCAGAGTGCGGAAATGTTCAAGGCCTCGAACAACTGGCCCTGATTGGCCGCACCGTCACCGTACATTGCAAAGGTCACGGTGTCTTCCTTGTTGTACTTTTGAGCGAAGGCAATCCCACAACCTAAGGGCACCTGAGCCCCAACAATCCCGTGGCCGCCATAGAACCGGTTCTCCTTCTTGTAGAAATGCATGGAGCCGCCTTTCCCCTTGGAGCAGCCGTCCCGGCGGCCCATGAGCTCGGAGAACATCTCGAGCAGGGTGCCGCCGCGGCCGATGTAGGTGCAGTGGTCGCGGTAGGCGGTGATGATGCTGTCCTTCTTGGTGATGGCGGCCTCCATGCCGATGGCGACGGCCTCCTGGCCGTCGTAGAGGTGGCAGAAGCCGCGGATGAGCTTGGCCTTGTAGAGGGAGTCGGCGGCGATCTCCATACGGCGCATCATGGCCATGTCGCGGAAGAAGGTGAGGAGCTCCTGGGGGGAGGTGTCGACGGAGCGGGAAGGGGCGTCCACCAGGTGGGGGGTGAAGGGGACGGAGGTCTCGATGGTTAAGGGATCCGTGGAGGTGGAGATCGAGCGGCTGAGGGCGGCGGAGGCAAGGGGCTTGAGGGGGTTGGATCTGGAGGTGAGGCGTGATAGGGCCATCGTGAGCGTCGCGTCGCGTCGCGTCGGGATGTTTTGGTGATCGGGATCGGTGGGGGAAATGGTACGGGGTTAGGTGAGGTGGATGGAGGAGAGGAATGAATATAAGAGTTTTTCTTTTTGCTACTTCTTTACTTACAACCTGCTGTTGCCTTTGCCTCTAGCTGGGGTGGAAAGGTCGCTCGTTTCCTTTTTTTTTTTTTTTTGCTCTTTCTATTTCCTGTATTTGGTGACTGGTGTCAGGTGCGCGTGTGTGTGTGTGTGAGACAGTTCAGTGGGTATCTTTTTGCCGGTGAATCTGTTATTTTCCTTTCTTTTTTACTCCCAGTTATTTGGATTTGGATGTCCTTTGGCTTTACTGTCAAATGGTGAATGGGTTTTATCGGGCTTTTTTTCTTTTTCTATTTAAGAAGAGATAACCATGCTCCTCAATAATATTTCTTTATTAATGCCTCATGTTATAAAAACGTGAATAAATATGGATATCACTATTACACCTACCCTCATCTGCTATATATGTTGTATCAAATACTGTGATTGATTGTATGAAAATCAGAGCTCGTCTTCCCCTGCTACTCTCTTCTTCCCCTCTTTCTTCTTCATTTTACTTCATTAAACACAGCATTAATCTCTATATTTACAACACGTTATCAACACGATAACGCCTCTACCCAGAGCTTGAAGAAGAAAAGCAGAAAAAAAAAAAAAAACAAAACCGGAAACGAACTGAAGAAGATGAATAGTTTGTGCACCCTCGGTTACTGTTCATCAAGAATCGTTCCGGGCCACATCTCGCCTCACCGCCGCCACCATCACCTCGGTCGTGCCGTCGCCGACCTGAAGCTGCCGCCTCCGGACGCGCCGTCCAAGGCTGATGACCCGACGACCGAGCCCAATGACCCGACAAGGCCCGTCGGGTCTGTCTTCCTCCTCACGCGCACCGACAGCCGCCAGCTGCCGCGCCTCTCTCCCCATGCCGCGTTACCGCCTCGCCGTGCCGCCGCTTGGACAAAGTTAATAACTGAACCACCCGTCGTCGCTGCGCCGTTTGTTGCTGTCGGGCCATGTCGCGACGCCACCGACAGCCACCCTTTCCGCCGACGACGCCACCGACAGCCACCCCTTCCGCCGACGACGCCATCAACCACCAGCGAACGCGGCGCGCCTCCTATGGTCTTCCTCAGCAGCGCCTGACGTCGCCCGACGCCGCCGACCGCACCACGCAGCCGCTGCAACTCGCTGCCCGAATGTGAGGAAGATGACCTAGTATTGGTCGGGTCATGAAACCGGGTCGCGGGTTTGGGCCCCTGTGCTCGGGCCTGGGCTGGGTATTGGGCTCTTGTGCTCGGGCCTGGGCTGGGTATTGGGCTCTTGTGCTCGGGCCTGGGCTGGGTTCTGGGCTGGTCCGATTCAAGCCCAGTCCATTAAAAAAAAGAGAAGAAAATGAGAAAAGAAAAAAATGAAAAAAAAGAAGAAAAAAGGGGGAGGATAATTAATATTGCCGAGGGCTGGTCCTATTCAAGCCCAGTCCATTAAAAAAAAGAGAAGAAAATGAGAAAAGAAAAAAATAAAAAAAAGAATAAAAAAAAGAAGAAAAAAAGGGGGAGGATAATTAATATTGCCGAAAGATTTATCGAGTAGGCGTATATTATATCTATTATTATGCTTTTATGTTTATGTAAATTACAAATGGGCTCATAAAAGGCCCATTGTCTTAAATTTTTTGATTATTTATTGGGCTACAAAAAGGCCCATTATATTTAATTTCTCGTTTTCGTTTACGTTTTGATTGGGCTCATACAAAGGCCCATTGCATTTAATTCTCGCTTTAATTTCATTTACGTTTTTCTTGGGCTCGTATAAGGCCCATCGCATTTAATTTTCGGCTATTTATTTTTGACTGGGCTAATTTATAAAAAGGCCCATGTATTAGTATTATATATTATATATTACTGCTGAAAGATTTATCGAGTAAGCATATTTTATGTTTTTTTTTTTTAAATTATGATTGGGCTATTAAAAGGCCCATTGTATTTAATTTTTCGCTTCAATTTCATTTATATTTCGCTTGGGCTCGTACAAGGCCCATCACATTTAATTTGCGTTTATTTATTTTTAATTGGGCTAATTAATAATAGGCCCATGATTATTTCTTTTATTTAAGTCTTTCATTTCCTTAATTTAGGAATTATGTTAATATTACAAAATTTGAAGGCCCTTAAAATTTCCGGAAGAAATTTGTTATGGGCATTGAATGCATTTTAAATGCAAATTGTCTGGCAGACGCAATAAAAAGCAAATATACAGTAAAGACTGGATGTTTTACTGCCAAAAGATCCCACAGATTTTTTAGGAAAATTGAAGAAAGATGTTGTATGACCACCAGAAGGTGGATATTTTATAACCACCAGAAAGTGGATATTGTATGACCATCCGAAGATGGATAATGTTATTATCTTGCTTACCCTAAAGGTGCAAGCCAGTATATATTGAATAATTTTATTTTATGTTTTAGTTTTATTATTATGTGCTATTTTACTTTATTTTATTTACTTTACAGTATTTTATCATCGTTTCTAGAATAATGGCTCAGGCATTTGTCCTGAAGACAATGCAAGTTGACATCCAAGGGGGAGAATTATATGTGTGGATGTCAACTATTTCACATAACATGTGATAGTACAATCTCAAAATGAGAAAAATATTAATATGCTCCAGAAGAGCATAAGTTTGAATATGTTCCTGAAGAACGCATGCTTTATCTAGAAGATCATATATTTACGCTCTGGAAGAGCCAATACTCTTGAAGAGTACAGAAACTCCCTTTTACAGTAATAAAAGAGATTATTATGGATCCCGTTGAATTGACTCTGGTCTATTCCCTGAAGCGAATAAGACAGTATAATTAATTGTGCTTATGGCCCTGGATGAGGTTATAATGGCAAAGGAAAAATATGCATATTATTATTGCATAATGGTTCCATAACTGGAGAATATTCAAAGAGGAATTGTCCTCATACATAAGTTTAAACAGATATTTATCTGTTGGGTACAACATTGACTCTAAAATTCTGAGCCTCGTTGTTGATGTTGACCCTAACACTGTCGTTCCAGGAGAACCACATACCACCCATGTTGTTTTCTCCAGGTATCTCAAACCGATTCGTTGCAGGAAAACGGAGTGGGAATACACCTTGATTTTCTCTTGCTTTTCACAAAGTCTCAGTAATCAGTACCATGTTGGGCTTGTACTGATTCTTCAGATCCCTTAAGGTACGCACAAAGTCTTGAGACCTTCTTGCTATACCCCTGCAATTCCACAGTAACAGTCGTACCTTGGGCCATGTAGGCGGTAACCCAGACACCCTTGGAACACTCTGAGCCATCATGGAAACCTGATAATAGCTGCTTTGATTCAATGTTTGACAAATAGGCTCTAGCTGGAATTCCTGCATTCTATCAGATATGAAAAACATAATAGAGTTAGCCGAGTCATAAAAGGAAGCCCTTAGATTCCTTTGGTCCTCTAGTGTAACAGCCCGGGTAAAAATGTTGGATTTTTAGGACTGTAAAAGTCTTTCTACAGTGATTTACCGGAAGAATTAATCTTGGGTAATTAATTCGAGGTAAATCGGGCGTCGTTTTTCAAAACCGAGAATTTTCCCGCGCTTGGGGTTTTTCCGTGGATTTTTCGGGCCTAATTTGGTATTTTTCCGGGTCCTGGAAACCTCAGGAAAATCACACCGAAAAATAACTAAGGGGGTATTGATTATTTTCTGGTCCGGACCGGACTCGCTCCAGATATTTGCATTATTGAAGCTCATATGTCAAATAGTAAAAAAAAAAAGTTTAAAGCCGGTGAGGAAGAAGGGGGAAGGAAGAGAAGAGGGAAAAAAAGAGAAAAGAAAGAAGAGAAAAAAAGAGGGAGAGGAAAAGAAAAAAAAAGAGAAGAAAGAAAAAAAAAAAGAAGAAAGGAAAAAAAAAAGAAGAGAAATAAAAAAAAGAGAGAAGAAAAACCGAGAGGAGAAGAAGAAAAATAAGAAAGAAAAAAGAAATGGGAATCGGATTTAAAAAAAAAAGAAGAGAGAAAATAGGAAAAAGAGGGAAAAAAAAAAAGAAAAAGGGGAGGGGAGGAGCTGCCGCCGGCCACCATCACCTCTGCCACCACCGAGTCACCGCACGCATCACCACCCCTGGCATCGTCTTCCTCACAGCGTCGCCGACCGGACGCCGTCCTCGCTTCCCGATCCCGCCGCCCGACGCGCCGCTAGCAGCCAAGGACCCGACGGGCTGCACCTCCTTCCTGCCGCTCGTCGCCACTGCAGCAGACCACGTCAACAGTTGCCGCCTCGTCGTGCCACCTTTGCGACGCCTCCCTTCGCGCCTCGCCGTTCCGTGCCTCGCCTGGCATCTCGCCGTCGTCGCTGCAGGTGAGCGCACGAAGATGGACCCATTCCTTTTGGCGGATCCGACCCAGTTACGAACGGGTCATGGGCTGGGTGATGGGTTAGAACCTGGGCTTGGGCATGGGCTTGAATGGCCCACTGTTCATGCCCAGTCTGCTTAATAACATGATAATAAAATAAATAATAAAATAGAATATATATATATATATAATACACATAAATGGTTATATTTTCTGAATATATTATGGAATATATTTTTCTGGAACATCATTTCTCTAGAAAAATTATGGTAACTGATTACCTTTGGAAAAAAATATACGTAGGTAATATTTTGCTATTATAATGGCTTGGAAAATGTATTTTGTCTTGGGAAAATGTATATAGATATATTTATTAATACGAATTTATTTTTAGGAAGTAATTTCGTATGACTAATTTTTCTGGAAATATAGTTTTCTTAATATAATAATATTTGGTAATTATATTATGGTAAATAGTTTTATTAAAAATGTAATACTTTAGAAAAAATATATATATACATATATTATCTTTTTCACAAAATTATGGTGATTATATTTTTGGAAGTATAATTAATTTATGAAAATATTTTTAAGAGTTTTAATTAAAGTATGGTACCGAAATTATATTTGGATATACGTACGGTATAATATTTTCGGAAAAAAAATGATAATAAAGGATATGAACCGGGGTGGGTTATTTCGCATTTTGGCATCATAGTGTACCGATTATGTGCATCTTATATGAACATATATATTGTTTTGCTGTATAGGTTGGTTATCGGGCAGTTCCCGAGGAGCCGGCGTCGGACCGGTTATTGTTTCTGGAGTTGAGTAATCGGCCAAGGTGAGGATGGATTTCCTTCGATATGTGCCTATATTACTCGGTTATTGTGTTTGATGTTTATTGCACTGTTGGATGTTGCATTGGTTGTGATTATTGTCGGGATGTTTATCCCTGTATTTTGATTTGGTTTTTTGGGATATTTATCCCCGTGTGTCGGGTTTTGGTTATTTATTTCCGTGCCTTTGGCCATAAAAATAATGGAATAAATAATAAAATGTGAAAAGGATCTCGCTCCTTGCTTTTGGATAGGATTGTCTATCCCGGTATTTTGGTTAGGGATGTCGATCCCTGTGATTTGATTTTGATGATCATAGTATAATTGTCACGTGGTAAGTAGTGGTACGACTCGATGGTTTAATACTGTTTCGTGGTGGTCATGACCTGGGTTACTTGTGATAAGCATGTCTATGCTTGGATGTCTATCCCGTGATTATTTTTGGGATGTCTATCCCTGGGTTCGTATTTTTGGGATGTCGATCCCTGGGTTCTCTGGATTTGGTCTGGCACCCGGAATATGTTTATAACCAGGTCTGACCTCTAGCTTATCCGTGACGGGGCCCGGAAAGATAAAATTGGAAAATTGGATTTTTGTTTTAGTCTTTTTGGTCTTGGACCAGTTTTGGATCGAGTCTTTTGGTTTGGCTGTTGTGCCTGTTTTTGACTTGAGTAATTAATAGTGTGCCTATTGATTGTCTATCCTTCGTCGGTGAGCACTTCGAACTCACCACTCACCTGCGGGCTTTCATCCTGTAGGATGAGTTATTTGTGGTACAGGTTTGGTGCATTCCAGACAGGCTGCAGCGTTATCCCTTGGACAGTGCTCGGATCCATAGTTTGCATCAGTGTCGCATACAGTGTCTTGTGAGTTATTAAGTCTTCCGCTGTGCATTATTTTTACTGTTGTTGGGCCATTGGGCCGATTATGTCGTTATTGATGTTTTCTATTTTGTGCTGTTGAGCCCGTGTTTCTGTTGTATACACTATATGCTGGGCTTTATTTGGTCAAGTTGTTACAGTTCCGGCACATGTTTACTGGGTACGGTAAATACGGGTCGGGGCATTTCATCTAGGAAGAAAGTCTCTTCCATAGGAGTCACAAAGAACCTAGACGAATAAAGTTCATCAACAAAAACTAAACGAGGAATTCTTGCAAGTTTACTCGGTAGTTCCTTCTGCTGCTCATTCACCATGCTATAGACTAGTCTATTCCTCCTTCCTAGGGAGGCACCCTCAACAGAGAAAACGGTAACGGGGGAAGGCATGTTTTATCTTGTTGATGATTTTCTGTATGTTTCCATCACATATCTCCCCGCTTCTTATAGCCTGAGCTTAGACAGCTAAGGTGTCAGTTTTTTTCAAAATGTGGACCCTCTTTCTGTCTCTGAAAAGATCCAGAAGATTTTTCGATAATTTGCATTATTTTTCAGAAAATTCCAAAGCTTTCCAATCCTCGAGGATTTACTTTTGGAAAAGTTTGCCTCCACATTTATTATTGCTCAATTATGCTGATCTTTTCCGACATGAGTGGCAGAAATAAGCTTAAAATTGGTACACAACAGCCTAAAGCTGGTACCAGCCAGAAGCTAGTGAATATAGCAGCCCGAAGCTGGCACAACCTGAAGTTAGTTTATTGATTTATTGTTTGGCATGACCGGTTGGGCCATCCCAGATCAATAATGATGCACGAAATTTATTTGGTCATTCATTGAAAAACCAGAAGTTTTACAATCAATGAATTTCTACATGTTCGTGTGCTGCGAAATTAATTATACGACCTTCCTAAGATGAGATTGGCCTGGAATCACCAGCAAATTTGGAAATAATTCAGGGACATGTACGCGGACTAATAACTCCGCCGTGTTGACCATCTAGGTAATTTTTACGTTGCATCGACTAGATGGTCTATTGTGTGATGCAAGTTGGCATTGTGCGCACTTATTTTAATGATTAAGCCACTTGCAGGTACATATCCCTATCTATGTTATTAGACTATATGTCTAAATAATGCTGGTATATTTCTTCAATGGATAATATATGTCATTGGAAATAAACCCAAACAGATCTGGGGGAATATTGAAAATTGATTGCAGGACCATTGTTAATGAAATATTACTGTTTGAGAAAATGGTATTTTACATGCAGCAGCACTTATGTGCATCAAACTAACAAGTTATCATAAGGTCTCCCCATTTAATTGGTTCATGGTCATGAACCTAGTATCTCCCATCTTCGGGCCTCGTACAGTATATAATGCACCACCACAGCATAGTAAAATTGGTCCTTAAAGAAGACTGGGAATATATGTTGAGTATGTTGGGTATGTTGGTTAATAATTAAATGAAAAAGTTTACCCAACATAAGGGGGAGGAAATAAGCAGTTGGATCAAGAGTTTATTGAGATACATATCAATATCTAGTTTTGATCCTCAAACAAATTAGTGTGAACATGAAGTTCAAAAGATGATTCATTTGCAAAAAATTGATATGCAATTGCCGGACACATAAAGTGACCAAATCTTATATACTAGCTGCAAATGTTCCTGTTCAAATTAATGTTCCAGAAGAACAAATATAGTATGCAAATGAATCTAAAGTACGCAAGAAGCGTAGAATATACTCGGTTCCAAAAGAAAAGAAATTCTCTATAGAGAAAAAGGAGCAAAGTGATAAGATGGCCCCAGTGAGAAAATAAGACCTCCAGTAGAGGTTCAAATTAAAAGTCCTCCAGAAGAGGTTGGTGCTTCTGACACAATTGATAAAGTTCCAAAAATAACCCAGGTACCTGAAATAAATGAGTATAATGAGATCTCAATTACAGTGTCAGAAATAAGATGGAACCGACGTAAAATAACCGTCGACGGAATATTTATATTATATAGCGCTAAATATTATGAAAGAAAATGAGGATCATGGACCTACACCTGTTAATGAATGTAGGCGCAGATTGATTGGCCAAAATAGAGAAATATAATTAAGGTTGTGTTAGACTCGCTTGTAAAGCGAGAAATTTTTGGACCTGTAGTCCATACACCAGATGGTGTAAAATTGATTGGTCATAAAATGGGTATTTGTGCGGAAAAGGAAATAAATAGTGAGATACAATGCACGGTTTGTAGCACAAAGTTTTACCCAAACGACCTGGTATTAATTGTGAGGAGATATACTCCCCTGTAGTGGATGTAATTATTTTTGATAAGTCTGGTATTATATTGAAAAAGAGTTAGAAATGCATCTAATGGATGCGGTTACAGCCTATTTTTACGGATCCATAAGTCATGACATATGCATGAGAATCCCTGAAGGATTCAAGTTACTTGAAGCAACTAATTCCCGGGAATATATAAAATTAAGATAATTTGATCTTTACATGGTTCGGACCAATTTGGATATGTATTGTATAAATGAGTATTTGCATGAATTTATTATTGCTTATGTTGTTTGTTCATATCTATATGTAATTTTCATTATTTTTATGATTTAAATATTATTGGAACTCCTGAAGCAGCTTCCAGATGCCGTGCTATTAGATTGGTCCTGAAGTACCCTATTTAAGTGAAAATCTATATTACTAGTAACATAAAGCCTGAAGCTTTTGACTTGAGCCTATTGGCAAGACATAACTTTGCTCTTATCTTCGGGGTATAACAGATATGGTATTATGTTAACCCTGTAAACCCGAAGAGAATATAGTTGGCCTTTGCAGATGCAGGTCCTTTATTTGATCCACATAAAGCACAGACGGACATCTGCTACAACTTTACACATGAAATTGCTATATCATCGGGACCACAAAAGCAGGATGGCGAGGAAGATACTCCGACAACGAATTATGAAGATAATGCTGCCTCTATTGTCTCATTAAAGCAGTGATGTATCAAAAGTGATCAGACAAGGCATACGTCACCAAACGTCACCAGAAGTAGACAAAGGATGATTGACATGCAACGATATCATGATATCAAGGGAGGCCTAAATGAGGGGGAGTAGAATACGCACTACACTCTTTTCCCTTCACCAAGCTTTTAGCCCACTGGGTTTTCTTGATAAGGTTTTTAATGAGGCAGTTCTCCCTAAGCGTATTCTACCCAATAAAATGACATCCAAAGGGGAGTGCTATAAAAACGTGAATAAAAATAGATGTCATTATTACACCTACCCTCATCTGCTATATATGTTGTACCAAATACTGTGATTGATTGTATGAAAATCAGAGCTCGTCTTTCCCTGCTACTCTCTTCCTCCCCTCTTTCTTCTTCATTTTACTTCATTAAACACAGCATTAATCTCTATATTTACAATACCTCATACATATTTGACAAGCCACAAGCCCACAACCACGTTATTTATACTACAATCTCAAATATGTGAGATTATCTATTATTTTATCTGCGTCAGTTAGCCTTTCTAAGTATATTTCCAACAACTTCACTGGATTATTTAGTTGGGGTCATGAGCTACCTACTACCATTGGTCCAAATAATAATAATATTAATATTAATACCCGCTCAATACTTTCAACAACTGTTTTTTCTTTTAGGATAAAAATGTCTTCCCAATGACATTTTGACACATCAACAACATTTGGTGTGCATAAGATTTCTAATTGGGCTTGTATGTGTGTTGAATGACAAATTATTTTTGTTGGGCCTAAGCTTTGGATGCAGGATGGGCAACAAAAAAAATTATATTCTAATCAATCAAAAACATAAAAAATAAAGAAATTTAAAACCTTTAAAAAAGCAATGTAGGATCATAAAAATGCAATTTAGTACGATTTCAATGCATACATTATATATATAATTCTAAATCTATGGATTATTTTCTTGATCATAATTGTTTATTAAATGGTAAGTCGTGCTACTTTGGGCGAGTTAAGAAATGAGGCGTTGCTAGTGGTTTGTTGGAAGCTAATGGGTTTTGGCATATTTGGTTTATTATACTTTTTCATTTTAGGTCAATCATATAATTCTATTTTTTTAAAAAAATATACACTCTATACTATTTAAGGTCAAGTTAATTGTAGGTCTTGAATAATTGTCCATATACTAATAAGGAATGTTTCGATTCTACAAAAGAGAGGAGATGTGGTGGTTTCCTTCGGACCAGTATGACATTTGATGATATACCATACAGCTTGAAATTGGGTAAGTGTAAAAAATTTCAAATTTGACCCTTTTCGATTTATTTAATTGGACTTTATATTATATGTTAACTTAAAGTTAATTTTATTTTAATTTTGGACTTAATTTATGTTGTAAACTCAATTAATGGATTAGAAAGGTAGTCGAAACACTCTAGCCCATTAGAACCGCGAAATTGTAGCCCAACAACGTTTGATTTTTGTGGTTAATCCATGAAAAATCTGGAAATGGATTACCTTTCGAAGAAATGGATGAAATGGGAAGCTTTAGCTTGATTTGAGTTAATTGAAGGCTAAATGGAGTTATTTGAGGGATTTTTGATTAGTTTTAATGGAGATATTCAGGTCTCAATGAAGGAATTCGTGCATTTTAGGAGATTAGGCTGAAATCAGGGGAATCAGATGCTCAAAGTAGGAAAACACACGCCTAGAATTAGCCTCGACAGTCATCTCGAAATGATCGCCCGTGCCTAGCGGTCATAACTCTAGGACCGTCTTAGTTGGGGAGTCATGCAAGAAAGAGTGGCTAGCTAGGCGGCCATGTAGGGAAGACCGCCCCAGTTGGGCGGTCTTGTCGAGCTAGAACGTGGAAAATTCCAGATTTTCTTCCTTTTTTGCCATTTTCAACCTTAACCCTTGGATCTTTTGATCTATTTTGGACCCTTAATGAGGTCCACGACCTCTGCACCCCTCCACTATAAATAGGACCCCTATTTCATTTTAAAATGCTAAGAATTCTCTTAAAGAGAGACCCTATAAGCTCCCGCTTGGAGGAACTCTATTATTTTTGCTTCTCAATTTCCATTTCTCCTTTCTTTTATCAGTTTTAATGTGGTTGTATTGTTTTAGTATCTGTGTGTTCAGGTTCTACTCATTCAAAGTGGAAGATTCTACTCATTCAAAGTGGAATCGAATAGTGACTTTAATGCATCACATTGTCCAAGGAAAAAAGAGACCAAGAGGAAATAATTATAAGAGGCAAGTACTTTAAACCTGGTCGTCGGGGTATGTAGGTGGTCTCTAAGAAGAGATTCAATGCGGTGCCTCATACCTTCCCATCCATGACGAACCCTTGAGTCCCGACATCTCTGGTTTGCATATTAGTCCCTTTTATCGGATTAAGGAGTGATGTTATTTCCCAACTTTTTCCACTTTAAATAAAAGGACAAGTGGCGATTCTAGTTGATTTAGGTGAGAGGACCAGAGGGATATTCGGCCGGGTTCTCAAAGTAAGGAACAGCAACATGAAACAGTGTCTTTTGTAACAAAATCAACATCGTCTTTCTCTTAAATTTCTTTTGACTCTGTGGATCATTATATTTTTTCCCCTGAGTTTTTAGTTGAAATTTCTAAATTATAATTTTTAAACCTGACTTTTTTAGTATCATGAAACACAATAGTTCTTATTGTAAGATGTGCGTTAAATTAAAATTATTCGACATGTGATTTCCTAAATTTACAATGAAGTTAGCTATGACACTAAATCTCTCCTTTTTTTACGAGTTTTCTCTCACCTTATTATGAGTTTCTTTCTCCCTTTTCTAAGGTGTGTGCCTCCTTATGGGGTTTCCTCCTTGTCTAGGATTGTTTCTTTTAATTTTCTTGTGATTTTAATGGCCTCCCATATTGGATTTTATTAAAAAAGGGCGTAGATTCCTCTACAACCCTTACTGAAATTGAATGGAAGGCTATTGTGTTTGAATAGGATCTTTAAGAGGATGGTCCTTCTGAGATTCAACTTTGCTTGGTTGGGAAGTTATGGATTGATCGATATTTAATGCTCAGGCTTTCATGAAAATTATGAAACTAGTGTGGAAGCCTTTGCATGATTTGGAAATTTCTCGACTCGATAATAATCTGTTTGTTTTCCAGTTTTTTAATTGGCGCAATAAAGAACGGGTTCTAGAATAAGAACCATGAAATTTTGACAATTAAGTGGTTGTCTTGGGTGAGGTGAAAGGGAGAGAACAACCCTTTGATTTGCATCTCTTCCACCTACCTATATGGGCTAGGGTTTATGATGTCCCTTCTAACTTATGCAAATTGAAGTTTGTTGAAGCCCTAGGGGATAAGGTCGGCAGTTTCCTAAAGGAGGACACTGAGCATGGATTGCATCAAGGCAAGTTTATCCGATTTAGGGTCATGATGGATGTTTGAGCCCCTTTGCTTAGGGGATCGAATGTCTAGATGAGTGATGGAAGGAGATTTATGTGTATTTCAAATACGAAAGCTTGTTATGGTTTTGTGTCTATTGCAAATGCGTGGGTCATGTAGCCAAGGATTGCACTGGTGGATGATGATGATCTCCAAAACCCATTACTTTATCAGTATGGTGATGACCTTCAAGCATCCCATATTAGAAGGACCTTGAACCCGCAATTGCCTAGGCATAGTGATGAGAAGGTACAGAGAAAATTAATGTTCAAACCAGCCATTGTTGAGTCTAGGGCACAAACTATACAAGACGCACATAGGGAACTGATAAGCCAGTCTGGCCAAAAGATATCAAAATCTGATACTGTTTTAAGTGCGTGAATTGGCTATAGAGTATGTATTCTGAATATTCTTATTATGCAGAAGCGGATGACATCCCCTAATATAAAAGACAAAATTATTGCTACAATTGAAAGCCCTGTATGAAAGATTGCTGCCAAAGTCCAAGGCGTTAGTTTGAAGGAGAAGAATGGAGACGTCAGCACTCAAACTAAAACTCAATTAATGCACTACCTTTCCCAATTCACACTATACTCACTCCTTGACTTCCAACTAGGCAAGAAAAGAGGTGTACCACACACTGTGAGAACCAAAATCAAATTTTCTTTTGCCTTTTCATCTAAAACTTAAGAGTCATCACTCAGTATTCTCAGATTGAAAAAATATGAGAAAACCAAGCTATTCTCAAAAGGAAGACTGATTGCAAATTAGAGATTGATAGATTCTAGACTGATCCTTAAGATGGATTCCAAGCATAACCATTACGGTGACTCTCATCGGCCAAGTGATTAGATATTTAATTCAATTAACTATTTGTTATAAATAAATTATGTGAATGTCATTGTTACCATCTACTAAAATTTATTTTTACCGTACCCGAATTTACCTCCAAAAAATATTTTACCCCTACACCTAACTTCTACTTGGATTCATCTCTTTGGCTAATTATCTTCTATAATTTCATTTGTCCTCCTAATCTTGATATTATTTTCCTTAACCTAACATCCTTTTCATTTTATCATTTTAAATTAATCATATTGATTTGTTTTTATCCTCCTATTTCCAACTATAAATACTCATTTATTTCTTCATATTCTTAGACTTACATCCTACTATAAACTTCACTCTCTACTCATTTTAATATACCTCTCTTCTCAATCTCCCTCCTTCTAAGTTTATTATTCTCCTTTTTATATTATTATCAAAGTTGTATTATTACCATTAAAAATGTATTATTACTATCAAGGTTGTATTGCCACCGCTTGTATTATTCCATTAAGAGTGAATTCCATCTCCCAATTTTATGACACTAGTTCCTTTTCTTTTTTTTTTCTAGTAAATTTCATTCCTGGTCCTAACTCATTGCCTCTTTTATTTAGCTTTTTTCAGTCCTGAACATCTTTGGTTTTGGGATTTTCCATATGATGTCACTTCTATTGCTACTACTCTTGTTTCACTTGTATAAGCTCAGTTTCAACCCTAAAAATGTTTCCTAAATTTACAGGAATTTTTTTTGGTTTTTTCAAAGTCCAAACAGAGTATTATGAACCATTTTGTTTGTTAAAATTATTTTATTTTTTATCAAGTTATGGGAGCTCAATGCCAGTTGAATCATTTGCACACTCTTTAATGCCTTCGAAGATCGGCATAGTGGGAGTGGCATGAAGATTGAAGACCCAACAAGGACACTCAACAAAAATGGGTCCACCTCCGACTCTAGCCCAGAGTAATAAATCCAAACCCATACATACAAATCCAAAAAGCAACAAAAAGCCCCCCCACCCAAGCCCCCTAAATCCCGCCGGAGAGAACCCAAGAAAGAAGCAACAACCTCTCCCGCCATGAAAACACACACTATCCTCTTCTTCTCACCACCCCACATTTCCACTCCCCTCTTCTCCTCAAGACCATCCTTACTCCCCCATCTTTCTCGTCCCAAACCGCTCCTCAAGACCTCCTTTCCCCTCCGCCTCTCCTACGCGTCCCCAAACTCTCTCCTCCCCGAGGAATCGCAGCACCTCTCCGACGCCGACGACGACGAAGTAGAAGACGACGATTATGACGACGAGGAAGACGAAGAAGCTGCCGACGAGTACGACGAGGTTTTGGAACAAACCGACGATGACGAGGCGGAGGCGGAGGCGGTCCCGAGCGAAGCGTCGGCCGCTTGGAGGAAGGAGTCTAAGTGGCAGAGAGTTGATAGGCTCTGTAAAGTGGTTAAAGAGCTTGGAAACGAAATCATTGACGTTGATGAACTCGCTAACATCTACGATTTTCGAATTGACAAGTTTCAGGTTTTGCTTTTTTGAAACTAAAATGTATTTCTCTTGTAGTACAATTTGTTCGCTGTGGCCGTGACGATTGGTGATTTACTCAATCTCTCATTTGTTTGGCAGCGTTTGGCGGTAGAGGCGTTTTTGAGAGGCTCCTCGGTTGTGGTATCGGCGCCAACCAGCAGCGGGAAGACATTGATAGCCGAGGCTGCGGCTGTTGCCACGGTGGCCAGAGGGAGGAGGATATTCTACACCACTCCGCTTAAGGCATTGTCTAATCAGAAATTTCGTGATTTCCGGTTAGTAATTACTTTTCTGATTGATGGTGATTTCTTTTGTGAGCAGGAGTAGGTTTTAGTAATAGGATTTTTCTTGCTGTTTGGTCATTTGTCATTGGTAGGGAGACATTTGGGGAGGAGAATGTTGGTCTTCTCACTGGGGATTCTGCTGTCAATAAAGATGCTCAGGTTTTGATTATGACCACGGAGATTTTACGCAACATGCTATATCAGAGGTAAGAGTAATTACTTTCTCGGATGAGGAGGTGCCAATTTTGCAATGTAGGTTGTGTTTTTTGTTATCTTATATGTTGTGGTTGAATTTCTCATGCAGTATTGGAACCGCCTTGTCCGGAAGCCGACTTTTCTGTGTTGATGTGATTGTTCTGGATGAAGTTCATTTTCTCAGCGACATATCTCGGGGGACAGTCTGGGAGGAAATAGTAAGTGTGGTTATTTGTTGGTTTAGGAACTCATTTGTAGCTTAAAAATTTCAACCCGTTTATGTCTGTCAATACTTTCAGGTAATATATTGCCCAAAAGAGGTGCAACTGATATGTCTGTCAGCAACTGTTAAGAATCCAGATGAGTTAGCTGGTTGGATCAATGAGGTATTGCTTTCATTCTTCAAAGTTTGTGTTCCGTCTTACACAGTATGCCCAAAGTTTGACATTAGGGCAATGATTATAATTCTTTCCCTGACTTTTGGCAACTCCGCTTCCTGTTTGTATTATATTGATGCATGTGATCCATAGGTCATTGTATGCAAAGTGTAACACGATTCCTTTCCTTTTTTGGTTTCCAACTGTAATCCGTACTTGTTCAACTGCTGAGGACACAACGGTGTAGTTTCAGTTAATACTTTTTTCTAACTCTGAAACACACTTGCAGGTGCATGTAAGTTTTCATCTTGCAACATAGCATTCTCAGAAACACACATGCGGGCATGCATGCACTTGCACATGTTCACATCCTTATAGTTGCTTGTCACCTGTTTTCGGCATTCTAAGATGATCTACTTTGGGCTTGCAGGATCATCTTTAATCCTTATACTTTTAAATTTGCCTGTTATGACTTAGTTAGATTATTGCAGATGGTGTATGAACCCTGGCGTATTTAATTAGATTTCTCGTTTTGCTGACTTTATCTATTTTTTTAAAAGGGCTAAAAGATTTAGATGCTCTTTCTTTTATATGTAGCCTTAACTTCTAACATGCATCTCTTTTCAGTAGATATGCTATATGCTACCATTGAAGCTTGATTGTCACTTAGACCATCTTTTCCTTTTGAAATGTCTTGTTATGGTGTTTATCAGGCAGTATTACTCTAAATTTTCTTTTTCTTTCTTCTTGATGAAAAATTGATTTTGTTTCTTCAACTCTCTTTTTCATAGGTTCATGGTAAAACTGAAATGGTGACATCATCAAAGCGCCCAGTTCCATTGACTTGGCATTTCTCCACAAAGTTTTCTTTGTTTCCTCTTCTTGACGTGAAAGGAAAGCACATGAATAGGTTTCCAGTCATTCTCTGCCTTCGTCCTTAAGATCACAGTTTCTCTTATCATGTTTGCAAATTAAAATAGAATAAGCTGTAGCACTTCTGCATCTCTTATGTTGTATTTGACTCTTAGCTACAGTTAACTTTTGCAAGTAGTGATTGGTATTGGGTTATTCCTGAAAACTTTATTTTACTTTGAAATATCTTACTACTGGAGGTTAAAAGTCTTGTTTGTATCTTATCACGATTAATTAATTTTCTGCTTGAAACTTCTCTGAATGTGGATCATCTTTTTTCTTAATGTGCATGTGAATAATCTACAGAATGAGACTCATGCATGGCCTATTCTTTTATATTCATCATGATATGATGTGCAGGTTTCTTTCTTTTTAGAAATTCTCGTATGGTTTGAGTTTCAAAGCCAAAGCTACCTAGTGTTTTTCCCTATTAATTGTAGAACAGAGGTGTATGGACAAAATACTGCTATTACTTCTGAATCCTTTGAATCCAAAATGTGAGATCTTTGACAAAGCTAAGTTGGAATGTCATGTGGCCTTGGAATTAGAGATTAGAATGCTTGTACATATGGAAAGGACTCATTATTCTCCAAAATGTGAGGTCTTTGACAAAGCTAAGTTGGAATGTCATGTGGACTTTGGAATTAGAGATTAGAATGCTTGTACATATGGAAAGGACTCATTATTCTCAAACCTAGGCTTTTGGTTTCAAGATAAATTTATCATTGATTGTATCTTTTTCTTTCATTCTCCAAGTGCAAGGGGCTATGAATACACAAACTGCTCACTAACAGCAGCATCAATGGGGATTGTATCTGATCCCATGACGCAAATGTGCCTTATAATTATATCATCTATCGTTCTAGATCACTAGCAGATTGCTGATTCTAATTGCATTCGTGCTGTATATTGAATTTTAATATTTTATTGAAACAAAATTGTATTTTGTCATTCTTTCAGTCTATAGTAACTTGGTTTGCTTATTCATTGGAGCAGGATGCTGTCGCTCAATTATTTACAGCTTTATACTCCAGGATCTAAATCTTACATGGATGAAGGACCTAGAGGAAGGAATTCAAGAAAACGCGGAAGGGACAGGGGCAGTTATAATCTTGATAGCAACTCTGGTGAGCGTCTTTCAAAGAGTGACATAAACAGGATCCGTAGATCACAGGTAAAAATGTTTGTTGTTTTCCTCTATCATGTTTGACTTGGCATTCTTTTTAGTCAAATATATTGTCATGGATCGATTTATTACCTGTCTTTTATTGCTTTTCAGGTGCCTCAAGTGGTTCATACATTAGCTCAGCTTCAGGAAAGGGATATGCTGCCCGCAGTTTGGTTCATTTTTAGCAGGAGAGGATGTGATGCAGCTGTACAATACCTTGATGCGTTCAAGCTTTTAGATGACTGTGAGACGAGTGAGGTTGAGCTTGCTTTGAAGAGATTCAGCATTCAGAATCCTGATGCTGTCAGGGAGACTGCTATAAAAGGACTTCTGAAAGGGGTTGCTGCACATCATGCTGGCTGTCTTCCCCTGTGGAAATCATTCATTGAGCAGCTGTTCCAGAGAGGGCTTATTAAGGTCGTATTTGCTACAGAAACACTTGCTGCTGGAATCAACATGCCAGCTAGGACAGCTGTTATCTCTGCCCTGGGCAGACGTAGTGCTGTCGGACGCTCCCAGTTAAGCCCAAATGAATTGCTTCAGATGGCAGGGCGAGCTGGACGTAGAGGAATTGATGAAAAGGGGCACGTTGTACTGGTTCAGACTCCAAATGAAGGTGCAGAGGAGTGCTGTAAGCTTCTATTTGCTGGTCTAGAACCTCTTGTGTCACAGTTTACTGCTTCTTATGGGATGGTGCTGAATCTTCTTGCGGGTACAAAAGTTACTCGTCCATCAATTGAATCAGGTGATATGAAGGCGCTCAAGGCAGGAAGAACTTTGGAAGAAGCAAGGAAACTTGTTGAGAGAAGTTTTGGAACCTATATTGGTAGCAATGTGATGCTTGCCTCAAAAGAGGAGCTTGCTAAAATACAGAAAGAGATTGAAATTCTAACTTCAGATATCAGTGATGATGCTGTAGATAAAAAGAGCCGGGAAATCCTGTCTGCAAATGCATACAAGGAGATTGCAGTTCTGCAGGAACAATTACGTGAAGAAAAGCGTCTTCGAACAGAATTGCGAAGAAAGATGGAAAAGAAGAGACTGAATGCCCTGAAAATTCTGTTAAAGGAGTTGGGCAATGGCCAATTGCCCTTTTTGTGCTTGGAGTACAGAGATTCTGAGGGAGTAGGACATTTAGTCCCTGCTGTCTATTTGGGGAAGGCTGACTCCTTTGATGGTTCAAAACTGAAAATCATGCTTTCAGAAAATGATTTGTTTGTACTTAATCCTTTCTCGGCTGAATCTGATGGTAGCGAAGTTGAAACTCGCCAAGATATTGAATCGTCATATCATGTAGCTCTAGGTTCAGATAATTCCTGGTATCTGTTTACTGAGAAATGGATTAAAACTGTTTACAGGACAGGGCTTCCTAATGTCGCTTTGTCTCAGGGAGGTGCTTTGCCTCGTGAAGTTATGTGGAAGCTTCTTGGTAGGGAGGAAAAGCAATGGCAAAACCTAGCAAATTCTGAACTTGGGGGTTTATGGTTCGTGGAAGGATCTCTGGAGACGTGGTCTTGGAGTTTAAATGTACCAGTTTTAAATAGTCTTTCTGAGAATGATGAGGTGTTACATATGTCGCCAGAGTATTATGAAGCTGTAGAGCATTACAGGAAACAAAGAACTAAAGTTGCACGTTTGAAGAAAAAGATAGCACGTACAGAAGGCTTCAAAGAATATAAAAAGATCATTGACTGGAGAATGTTGACCGAGGATAAGATCAAACGCCTGAAGATTAGATCAGACCGTTTGACAAAACGGCTACAAGAGATTGAACCATCTGGTTGGAAAGAATTCATGAACATCAGCAATGTTGCACATGAAAGTAGAGCAATAGATATCCATACACAAGTAATATTTCCTCTTGGTGAAACTGCAGCCGCAATTCGAGGAGAAAATGAACTATGGCTTGCAATGCTTCTTCGGAATAGAATCTTGCTGAATTTGAAACCTACTCAACTTGCTGCTCTCTGCGCAAGTGTAGTTTCTGAAGGTATCAAGGTACGTTCTTCGGAAAATAACAACTATATATATGAACCTACCCCTGTGGTGATCGATGTTGTTCGTACCCTTGATGAGCAAAGAATGTCCCTTCTGCTACTTCAAGAAAAGCATGGGGTCGAGATACCCTGCTGCTTGGATAGCCAATTTTCTGGTATGGTTGAGGCATGGGCTTCAGGACTTACTTGGAAGGAACTGACTATGGATTGTGCAATGGATGATGGGGATCTAGCTCGCCTCTTACGACGAACAATTGACTTATTAGCTCAAATTCCCAAATTGCCTGATATTGATCCCTTGTTGAAACAGAATGCCAAGATTGCATCTGATGTCATGGATCGTCCGCCAATAAGTGAACTGGTTGGGTAATTTGTATCCTTATGTCTTTCTATTTAATTTTTTTTTTTGTCCAACATCTTATTCTATTTAACTCAGCTAGATTAAAATAATGTTGAACTAACAAGAAAAAGTGGAAAGTGCTCTGCCGGGGCTGCATACTCTGTTGCATCGAATTCTCCTTCCATCAAAAGTGTGACAAACTCATAATAACACCGTCCAAGTCCTTCATGCAAATTTCTAGAGTGGCTACTCGGTAGCTGTGCAATTCAAACATTTGCTATCTAGGCTTGAAGAAATGCTTCCTCAATTTTATGGCACGGTTATTTGAATTTTGAGCTCTAGATGTGGCATGACATGTGCTGCTTCCACGATGAAGCTGATCCTCGTGGTTGTTGAGATGTAAGATAACATATAGTTTGGGTCCTTTTAATTTTTTTTTCCCGTTCAACTTTTGGGGTCCATTTAGCATAGACTTTTATTGCCGAGTTAGTTCTCCCGTCATGGTAAAGTCACTTTTTTCATCAATGGTTAATGAAGCTGGTTAGTTTTGATAGAATGTGGGCACGAGAGTAAATAACACCGAGATCTTCCCTACCAGAAGTTTGGGGTTTTGTAATGGGGCAACCTTGTATCAGTTTGGTCACGGGCTAAGCTACTTTTGCTATTTTTCTACCTTGATATGTAAGTGGTATGTCGTATTTTGGAGGAGTTATGTATTAAGCCTAGAAATGATTAAAAGAAAGAAAAACGGTTGATTGGTTGCTGATTCGTGTTTTTGCGGCTCTTTATTAAATGATATTTTAATAAAAAACTTCACCAAAGAGTGCGAGGTTAGTTTGAGAAGATACTTGACCAAATAGTGCGGGTCCGAGAAGGTGTAAATATGGACTCCCAAAACATGAAATTGACATGAGACATTATGCCCAACTAAGATGTTATGATCATAAAACGGTTAAAAGAATAAACAAATAAAGATGTTCAAAGCCACAGTACAGATTGAGGGGAATCATTGGACATTGACTACAAAAACAAAAGAGCTGACCCCTTTCAACTGACAAAAAAAGGTGCGTATGAATATTGATGAATTGAAATCAGTATTATATCTAGGTATTACATGACATCTCTATATATACATCATGATTGTGGCTTGACCTGCCACAAGAATACACTATACTACAATCTCGCCCAGCCATATACATTTCTTCTCTGATGCTTTATTCACTTTGCTGAGCCAGAAATATGGGGTACATGAATAACTGTTTGTTGCCGCACTATCCATTTCATTCATAGTCCTCTGATTTTTGCTTGACAAGCTCCCATTCCATCCGGCAACACTAATGTCAAATACAGTCCAAGTGAACCTGCAAAACTAAGACGTTTGACAGCCAAAAAAAAAGATCAGTGTTGATATTTGAATCTTTTTTTAAGGAGAACAGGACTATCGGCAAGTGCGTCATAGTACATTTATTTGTTATGCGTTTAGAAAAGCTTGCCGGAAAAGTAACTCAATGTTCTTTATAATCATAACAGCTATTTATTTCGCTATGAAAAGATCACTATTTAGAACTTGGCTAGAAGAGTCTTATATCTTCCTCCTTTTCAAACTCAATCATGTTATAGAAAGCACAGATATTTGATGCAGTTGGAACATGCTGTGAAGTTTAGGAAACAACGAGCTTAGTACCCACTACAAAACTGCCAAACCACATCAGAATCATTCAACTATGCAAACCATATATGAATGTAAGATTCTTCGTTTCCAGCTCGGATACATTTTTCTCATTTAAGAGTTTAAGCTACTTAATGGTATGAAATTTAAGTAACTAAATGTTCCCACCTAGTGGAAAAGACAATACATAATGGAATAATAGCCTTCCTGGAAAGTTTTGATACAGAGACCATTTAGAACTCTGCCTCTGTTCAGACTCACATAAATCCATCGGATTATTTGAAAGAAAAAAATTGCAGAATTTCCACTAAGATATAACAGATAAACATGACAAACACTCTCTCCGAATACTATGCTCAAATAGTTGGAATGAAAATACATGAATTCAGCCCCTCATTTTTCCAAGGGTTTTGACATATTTGGTAACCATACTTCTTAGTTTTGTTCAATTATATGCTTTATAACTATTCTGGGTTTAATCATATACCTAAGCTTTTATATGATTGAACCGAAAGAAGTTTAGGCATATGATCGAGCCAACCTAAGAAGTTCGGGTGCCAAAGATGTCCAAAACGTTTTTCCAGAGTCTTAGAAAACTCATCATTCGTGAGTCCTGGCAATTTCTCCATTATTACTTGGAAGTTGACAAATTGATATTACCTTTCTGAAAGCAACAAAACAAGCAACTAAGCTTCTTCTATAACATACCAGCTACAACTAACTGCTAGTATTTTCAGGTTTAGAGTTCAGATATGTGCACAGCTGAAGGGATCAAATTACACAAGAAATTTGGTAATTTCAGGGATGGAAGAGCCTGATTAGACGGTGCCAATCAGATTGTCCTCCAATATGGAACTGGCACAATGCATGTGGCATTTAAGGTAGCAGGGCTTCACATGAAACTAGCACTATGTAGCTCAGTTTTAAGAAGTCATGGACAGTAACCATGTTAATCCTCTCATTTTGTTCTTTGATTTCCTCACAGGAAGGAACAACGTATTGATCAATTTTGTTTGTCTGACCTCTTGCATATACGTTATCAATTTGCAGAGTGTGCAATTATTTTTTACGTATCTTATCCATAGCGTTAAATAGTAGGTGCCGACTCAATCTACCTATATGCAACTTCTGGCTGCACTACAATTTCTTAGAATCAGCTGGAGTAGCAAATAGATTATATAGATATTACTGAAACCTATTCTCAGCATGCAGATGTGGATGCTGCAATTGGACAACAATTGTCATGCAACTTCTGGCTGTACCACAATTTCTGGCTATCAGCTGGAGTAGCAAATAGATTATATAGATATTACTGAAACCTATCCTGTGCAGATGTGGATGCTGCAATTGGACAACAATTGTCAAGCAAGCAACTAACCAGTAGATTACTACACACCTTATTCACTTAAGGATCATGGAAATGTTATGAGCTGGACAGCAATCTTTCAAATCTTTGTACTCTCTTTGAAATCTTTGCAGGATCAGGGCATAAGCTGTTTTGCTGTAGGGATCTGATACGCCTTCTTGTTCGGAACAAAAAATCCTCTGTATCCAAAACATATGAGACCTGTATACAATCCATCGATACATTAAAAAAAGAGTAGGAATAAGAGAAATGAACATCGGACTATACTGCTTCACTAACTGCAACTTTGTCTGTAAATGCAAGATATAATAATACCTTAGACGAAACGCAAGCAATCTTGCATTCTAAGCCATTGAAAACTTGAAAACCTTCCATGGCTTGGCTTTCATCAGCCACTGCATATTTTTGCTTATTCCTGCAAGCAGAAAGAATTGTAGGAAGGCACAGCAACTAAATAGAATAGATAAAAGTGTAGATCATCTCTACACACCTCTTCAGGAAGATCCCAGACTTCTCCTTTTTGTCGGGAACAACAGACAGAAAATCATTATGGAGATAAGCTGCAAAATTAGGATCAATGGAAACAGCAGTAACTTCGGGCTTGTCATGTCCAAAGTCCATCAGTTGAATAGACAAGCGGGTTGGCGTTGAAGACTGCAATAAAAGTAACAATTTTGCAGCATTGGTGAGATTTTAGCATTTCCTAAACTTATTCATTTGCAAATTAGAGACGGAATAACCAAACCAATAGAGACCTACACATTCAATGCGATATATGCTCTCATCATGAAGAAGAACACGGGCATTCTCATGGTAAACAATGTCCACGAATCTTCCAGGCTTTCTTGCCTTTTCATATGCATGAAGCTGAAGCAGCTTGTTGTCCATCTCATCGGATGCCACTGTTTGAAGCTGAAAAGATGCCACGTGGATAAAAAATATCCCAGAGGAAAGAAATAGGAAAAATAGGAATTTGGACAGATAAAAATGCAAGTGGATGGAATTCCTAATCAATGTTACCTGTTTGACAAGTTTATATATCAGCTTGTCCAGTGTGAATAGAACATATGATTGAGTTCCAATAATAGCCCGACAATCATCCTCAAATTTGGTATTATCTGAAGAACCATCAAGCAAGTTGTAAAGTGCACCCATGAACCTGTAACAGAGAACTCAAATTAGACAGACTGGTAACATCTAAGTTGTCCTAAATACATGAACTTCTACTCTTAGAGCACCTAGCATAGAGGTCAGTAGGAGTCATGTCATTTGAAGCTCTCCATCTCCTTTCAGCAGATGAAGAATTCACCTTTGCAGACTGTATTCTCTCATATAATGTCTGAAGTAGGGAACAAACTGTTAGCATAGTAAGGATATGCTAAGGCTATAAAAAAGTTTAAACTATAGAAGCCTTACTTGGTGAAGCCTGAAAAGCACATAAAAGGAATCATTTCCATAAAAAACCCGAGAACCCTTTTCTATATCATGCAATGCAGGAGGGACATGCTTTGCTAGAGGCTTCACATTTAAAAGAAAACGTTCCGAAAATGGTAATATTGTTCCATCCCCCTCAACATCATGTGCATCAGCCATCCCTTCAGCTTCACCTTCGCTCTCAGCTTTGTTATCATGTTCATCATGCTCTCCATCTTCCTCATGCTCTTCTCGAGAGCAATCTTCACCATCACCTGACTCACTTCCAGAAACTTCACCATTCTCAGAAGCATTTTCACTGTCTTCTGATGTCCTCTGCGCACTTTCATCACCTTCATCATCAGCATCAGCATCATTTTCTCCCCCAGCCTCTCCACAAGTTTCTTCTTCTCCACGCCTTGTTTGATATTGCCTGCTCACAGCACTGTCCTTTACCTTATGTGCAGCCTCCATGCCAGCTTCCCCATAAACTGCAAAATTATCCTCTTCAAAATCTCCATTTGGTGATAATTCACCCTCTTCTCTTTCAACTTTAAACTGTGCAGCAGATTCATCGTTATATTTATGACTCTTTACTCCATCTGTTGCCAGCCCATTTGTGGGTCTTGAAAAATCACCACACTGCTAAATTAGAAACAAAATAGTATCATTTTCATCAGAAATTATAAAGATTTAACCTCAATAAATAAAAACACCAAGATTTCTATCCATTTAGTTAATATCTCGATAGCAAATACCCCAAAACCAAGTCAAATAGCAGGAGTCTCAGCTGTCATGTCAAGTGTTTGTATTTAAAGGCACTTAGTAAGGAAATGATGGAAAATGACCCATTTCCATGATTCAAAATCCAGTCCATTTGCCGAAATTTCTGCAAAAATTTTTCTCAACATAAGTTTTGTTTCATTGAGGCCGTAAATGGAAGCATCATACCTCTGTTGGAGGTAGAATTTCATTACTTGATCCCAATCCCATCCCACCCTCAGTATTGCCATTACTTGGTCTTGATGCAGCAGCACTGGGTCCTGGCAATAATATAATGGATCTCAGAAATCTGCCATCACTTGGTAAAGAAATGCAAAAGGGAAACCAGCTGCATGGGGAGATAAATTTTGAGGAAATAACCACAACTAACATCAGATAGGAAGAATGCTTCAAACCTGATTCCACATTAGTTCTCCCATTACTTAGCTCTGCTCCACTGGCAGGTGATGCATTAGAATTAACTAAGCGTTCATTTGAAGCAGCTTGTTTACTAACTCCAGATATTTCATCAGCTGCAGCTGCAGTAGTTTGCACTTTATCATGTTGACTGCAAGAAGTATCACCCTTGCGAGTTATGTGATCGGCATCAGGAGAACCATTTTCTTTGACCCCATTATCTCCATTAGCCAACCAAGCCCGGGAAGAACTTGATTGCTCAGGCTGGACACTTTCATCTCCATTTCTTGGAGGATTTACATGTTTGGGGTTCATCAGGGTGGCACCACCACCACTGGGACTGTCTTCACTGTCTCCACTCTTAGAAGAATGATTCTTAGCCTTCACAACATCCTCGGTATCCTCTGCACCCTGAGGCCGAGGAGGAACACCAAGCATGGGTTCCAAGAAGGTAGTCCAAATTTTCATTACTTTATCCAACTGTTCAGTTGTACAAACTTCTCCACAAGAATATTTGATTAGCTGATATAGATCCTCGTGAATGTCAGGATCTGGGTACTCAAACACCAAATTTGGTATTATTGGTCTTCTATTTCCAGCAGCAAAAGCAAGAAGAACATCATCTTCCCTGCGTTTCTTCTCACTAATTTCTTTGATCTCTGCCAATAAGGCTGCAAAAAACCAATAGTATCGAACATTAGCCTATTGAAATGTAAATGGCAAAAGATAGATGTCCCATGGCATAAGTCCAGCATTTAATATAGCTAAATAATTGAATCTTCTAGAAAAGGATCCAGTGGTCTTCAAACTTGTTTCAATATAATACAAAACGACTACAAGTTTCAACATCTGGCTAGGTGCGGACCAAGGTCAAAAAAGAACCATTAAATCATCCTGCTAATTATAAAGTGATAGGAGTTTTACAATAAGGTCCAGGTGGCACAGGAGACATGAATGAAATCATAGCAGCCACTGAAAACACGTGTAAGACAGCAGCTTCACAGGTTTTCAAGACTTAAATTTGGTCATACAATAATATATAAGATGATGTCATCCCTTTATAGACTGGCTTTACCAGACATTCAAGCAATGAAGGTACCCATACAATGGACAATTATCTTTTTCTGCATATGCAAGGAGACAAAAAGATGAAGTGGTAAATAACCTTTTGTGCTCAAGCTTTTCGTATCCTGCTGCTTGAAATAGAAACTGCGGTGATCAAGTGATTTATGATAGTTTTTAGCATAAATCTCGGCCCAAACTTTGTTAAAATCAGCACGACACCTAGCCCACTCTTCTTGTTTCTGCTTCAAACGGGTTAAAATCACTGGCAGAGCAAGTGATGGATTCTTCCTCAATACATCCATCACATCAAGCCCATGATCACCATATAAACGTTCAATGCACCTCAGATTCAGAGCTACACCAAAGAGAAAGAATCCCATTAGGAACCCGGAAGAGAAAGAGGGGGAGAGGGAGAGGGAGAAAGAGAGAGAGAAGAGCACTTGCAATTTAGCCAACTATAGTACCGGATTTCAGTTCGCTAACCTGTTAGATGCTCCTCAATACGAATTGGACTGTCACTTTTGATTATATTATTATTGATCTTATCTAATAATTCTTCTACATGCTTGGTTGTCACATTCACAGATTCTAATAACATGTCCAGCTCAAACCTGAAAAATGGAAAAACACCAGAAAATGCCAAGGAGCAATAATAAGACACCGAGAATCATATAAAGTAACATATGCTCAAAGCATGCAAAAATAGAAGAGTAACTAATGCCAAGTGTTTTCCAACATGAACAACATAATCACACAGTCCTATTAAAGACAAAAAATCTGTACAAGCTCAAACCTGTCATCTTCACATCGAAACAGGCTCTCTTCATACTGGTTTTTGCGCATGTGTTTAAAAGAGTAATCTTCACTTCCTGAAGTTACGGAGACCCAATGGTCATTCAGTACTTCATTACCAAGCTCTGATCTCTGACTTGCTGAGGGTATAGGATACTGCCAAGATAAAAACAGCCGAGGGAGCTAAAATTAATATATGTACCAATAACCCCTAAAACAATCCATCAGTTAATAAAGATGGGAAAAAAGTTACATACGTTCTTTGGAAGAAGACGATAACTGGGAGTGCAGCGCTCACAGTTAGAGAGGTCAAGTTCATTTATGGGTTTTCCCATAAACTTGTCTTTGCCAGATAATAAGGACATCTTGTGACTTCCAGTGTCTTTATTCCCAAAGTTTGTAACTTTGTCAATTCTATCCCTCTCTCTAGTTTCACGATCTCTATCTTTAAGCCCATCATCCCTATCACGATCTCGTTCTCTATCCCTTTCCTCTATCTTCACTGGTTTGGGTGCGTTGCCTTCATTCCACAGAGATTCTGAAAAACGTAGATAAAGTATCAGATTTGGGTAAGTTGGTATACAAAAGGCAGCTTTTCATATTATTTTGGATTGAACAATAGTCAGTTCCGTTAGAAACATCAGAACCAAAAAGAAGTTAAGAAAGATAAATGAAAACAAATGAAGCTTTGTCAGACTTTGGTTGGGTAAATCAGATTTTTTTATGAGAAATATATTGCAACATTACTGATAACCCACAGAATTATGTCACATGATTACAGAGTCAAACCAAAAAAGAAAGAAAAAACATCAGATTTTTGGATTGAACGGCAGTCATTTCCATTAGAAACATCAGAACCAAAAAGAAGTTAATAAAGTTAAATGAAAAAACAGAAGTTTCATCAGAATTTGGTTGGGTAAATCAGATTTTTTTTTATGAGACATGTATTGCAACATTACTGATAACCCACAGAATTATCTGTCACGTGATTACAGAATCAAACCAAAAAACAAAACACGAAACAGCAATAAGAAAATATATAGCATGAACCCAAGACATGATTGCATGTCAGCACCGAGAAATCCTAAATGATCCAATAGATCCCACGTATCAGTCTAGAAAGAGATGGCTCTCTTGATCAGAAGAAAGCTCCAAACTAAGCAAATATGTTATTTGCAAATCCAACCACTGATCGACCCAGAGGTTGGCTCAGTTTAGATGCAGATTTCCATTGGGTCATGAAGTAGTGTCATTCATCATCAGTATATCAGAATTCATAGGATAAATGACACTGGGCCAGGTAACTCAAATATTGGTGTAATGAAACAATAAGAGAGAAATGTATCAACTTTACTTACTTTTACTCACGACACCCGCAAGTAGACCCTCTGCAGTAAGTCTTGCGTAGTTAGCATCAATGGCAACAAAGTTTTAAGAAAACAGTAGTTACTCATTGTGTTAGAGATTACCATTCTTTTCACAACGTGCCAGAAATTCATTGAACCCATCCATAAGCTCTGGATATCTTCCAAGCAAATCACCCACCTAGTGTCAGCAAACGTTTATATAAATGACCAGTTCGACTGCAACAACTTTCACCATATGTGTGCGACTTGACAACAGTTCCGAAGTGTCAAAGAAACATTTCAGCATACTAAATTGTATGCATTCAGCGGTGAAAACATACCCACAGACAAAAATACAGAGAAGCGAGGGTGGTCTACACAGATCCCATCAAGAAAGCACTTAATGTATCGAAACAGTGCAATAAAAGAAAAAAGAGCCTGGATTCTAAGTCAACCCTGGAACATTACACGCATGCATCATGAACAATCTGAAAATCAAAAGTTCCAGTCATACAATACTTCATGCCAAAGGAGACATTTTAACAAAAATTAAACTCAGGAGAAAAGTTATTGTTATTATTATTGTAATTATTACTTACCAAAATCAACTTTTTAGTCCTGCTAACAATGAACACTTATGACAAGAAAAAGTTGTCGATAGATGCAACGGTTGATATTACAGGATTTTATTATAAAAATAAATGGATCATATTGGACATAAATGAAAACAATCCTAAGAACTTTTCTCAAATAAAGAACATGAATTTATTAATGGACAATAATTTTCATTGACAGGAAGAAAGTAAATAGTATTCAACAATAAACAAACAAACCCAGCCAAGGTTACAAATCAATGGTTAACACCTTTTTTAAACTCTTAATTGATGATAAAAAGAAGAAAAATGAATTGTTATGCCTTACATGACCAAATATGCTCCACAAAAGTTTTTGCTATTTTAGTATTGACTGATCAAATGATGAAATATAGGGCCAACACTAATTGTTAGCGTGGAGGGGACATCAACCACGCTTCTAATTTGGATAAGCTTCAAACATATATCTGTTTACAAACCTAAAGAAAAATTGATAGTTTTCTATATATTATTTTGACTGGTACGACAGAGGAAAAAGTATATCACCAAAAATCATACCAAAGATTGCAACTCTGATCGTGTGATTATCTCTCTGGTGTAGAGATGAAGACACCTCAAATATTCTTGGTAATCATCCGGGTTGCGCAACTTCTCCTTCACCTTCTCACAGAAAGCAAGCTCTTGGCTAAGTGCACCTGCCATAATGTGTCACAGTTCATTATTTGGGGAGATAAAGGAGAGAATTATATCCAGACGAGAACATAAATTGGACGTTAAACAGAAGTCCAGGGGGAGCTGTAAAAAACATATCTAAAAAAAACTCGATTCAAATCGAAAAAGGCAGGGAAAAGGTTTCACTATTAAAAATTTAGAGGTATTAAGGTTCAAGTTTTAGAAATGTCTGCCTTTGAAGCAATACCAAGTTTCCAAAAATATTCCTGCAGTGTTTCAATTTTCAGCACTTCTGTTGTACAAGGCAAAAGACAGGTCTCCCATTCATCCAGAAAGTGACTCAGAAAGCAGTTTAGTTGCTAAAACGGTCATAGAACAGTTGATGCATTCTCATAATTAAATACAAAGCCACTTGTTTTGTCAAACTGGAAAGAGAATACAATAGATGAAAATCTGGGAGCATGAATCTGTTTACTAGATATAAACATATACACATTTCTAGAAAGGTTTTAGCATGCCCATAAAGCTAGAACTAGAAAATGAATCATAATGAAAAAACCAGACTTAAGATGTGACTTCATGTGAAAATGCAGACACAGAAACATAAAACCAGTAAATCTCTGCATGTGATGCTGTAGATACAGCCAGCAGAGGATAAAACAAAAATTAACAAACCACAATAATAACAGCACATATCCCAGACCGCATACCGCAAATATTGATAGGCACGCAAACCTCAGTCTGTAACTTTCTGATGTCATTATAAAAACGACAAATGCCGTGGAAACTACAATGATGATATGAAGTATCAACAAAGCATAAAGTATAACTCACTTTTAACTGCATTTTTATCATCATGAGCAGATGAAATTTGTTGCATTCCAAAGTTCTCATCACCATCCTGATGTTCAGCATCTTCATTCCGGCGAATAGATTTCCGTTTGTGCGGGAATCGTTGCATATTAAAATCTCGATTGCCATCATGCTCATAGTCTCTGTCATCACGATCACGTTCCCTCCTATCTCTATCCTCTCTCCTATCTTTCTCTTTATCCCCACGCCTTCTCAGGTCTTTGTCTGCCCTGATCATCGCTTTGTCAGGATCTGGATCAGGACGATCGACACTAAAGCCACGGTCAGCATGAGAAGCCGTCATGCGTTCCTTCTGAAGTATGAAAAAAAAGAACCAAATGTAAGTTTGGTGAAATAAGAACAACAAAAGAGGCTGAGAGAAAAGGATGAACCTTGTCAACAAGCCCTGGCCTCATCGTGGGCATGGCAGAACTTCTATCACGGAGAACAGAATTCCTAACAGGTGCACCATAATTAATACTGGCTGCAGCTGAAGCATCAGGCAGAAAGTGAGTAAACTCCTTAAGTAGGTCATGGTGATTCTGAAACAATGAAGCAACCTGCAGGGTATAGAAGTCTTGAATTAATAATTATCCTTTCAAATCTAAACTTGTTGAAGCCAACAAAACAAAAGAACTTGAAGCAAAGGTAGAGCATTTATACAGAAAATTGAAGTTGAGATAAAGACTCATGTACCTCCTGATAGACCTCTGAGATGGACTTGTTTTCTTTTCTATACATATTCAAAATGTCTAAAAATGCTTTGTAAACGTGATCATCTCCCTGAAACCTTGTCTGCAGAGAAGAAACTGATAATATAAAAAAAATGATAGGCCTATCACCTCAAACTTAACTGTGAAACAATATTCCTACCTTAATTTTGTTTACAAAATTAATTGCTTCTTCAAATTCAACTGGCTTTTTCTGAGGAGGTTGTTCATCTTCCACAGGAAGGGTGATTTCAAATCCTTTTGGCAAAAAGGTATTGAAACCCAATATTAGATCGCGGTGCCCTTTAAATAACTCCTTCACCCTTGCTATTACACCAGCGGTGTCAATTCTACATTCAGCCGAACATACACAATAAATTAAAAATGAGTCTTCATAATTGACAAGAACATGTAAATGTCGATCATAATACCTCTGAGCTTTAAAATCCTTCATAACCTCAAGGAAGTCATCATATTTCTCCCTTTTGTCCTGAAATATGTCCTTAACAGCCTTGAGATATGCCAAGGCATCATTTGTGGTGAGCTTCTGCGCCCCTCCAACACCGCCATTACCACTACCACCTGATGCTCCCCCAATCATCTGAGGTTGCCCCGAACTTCATCACACAAAGGATTCACACAGTAAACAAATCAGTACCCACTGGATCGTCTCCTAGTTGACCTAAAAATACATCTCAAATTGCATCTAACCATATAGGGATGCAGTTACACAGCTAATGCTATTGCATGTGTATGCAAACAATAATCACGAGACCAACAATCCTGGTTTCAGGCCATGTCAACTAAAACAACAAAATTTCTAAACAGAATACCAAAACAGCCTCAGAAAAAACCAAACATTTGTCAAATTCAAACAGGCAAGAAAATTGCACAAAATTTTGGGAACAAATGCTAATCAAATCACCAGAATCGGGAAAAGATAACCGCCCTGCAATTAACAAACTTTCTGCGGATTATAACCATCAGTTCAACAATCAAGCAGTAAAGCCACTGCATACGAATCAAATTGCGACCTAGGAAGTAGCATTTTTTTAAACTAAACAATAGTTAATCTAAGTTAACGCGATTCACCTCGACAATCAAGCACGAAAATCGAGAATTTAAGTAAAAAAGGGCGAAAATGAGTAAAATTTATCCAAAAGGGGGAAAAAAAAAACACAGAAAAGGAGAAGACGTACGTTTCTCCCCGAGAAGAGACCATGGGTCGTTTTAGTTGAGACCCCATGTAAATATCGTCTCTGGACCTCTTCATTTTTTTTTTTTTCTCACCAGCAATAAAACAACCAAACGACAAGCGCCACAGTCGTCTTCTCTGACTCCCTCCTCCCGCTTTTCAACGACAAATCATGCTCTCAATTAGCTCCAATTCCAACTCCAAAAACCTGCAAACAGAACAGCCAAAACAAATTCCGGTCATTAGACGCGAACAGCAGATCTAAACCGGAGATTAACTTTACAGACTGGGGAAGAGGAATCGAGAGGGGAGATAACTGGAATTCCAGGGACGGATCGCGAGAAGAAAGACAGACTCTTACAGTTTTACCAAGGGTAAAACCGAGAGTAATTTGCATTACTTGAAAACAAAGCAACTTTGTGTGACGACAATTGTGAGGAGAGATGAAATTCACAAACAGCGGAAGATCATTGTTTCTCTCCTCTCTAGACTCGCTGAATTAGCAAACCAGAGACTTCAAAAAAGAAAAATAATAATAAATAATAAACAATCTTCTTCTTCTGCTTCTTTTTTATTTATTTATTTTTTTTTTCTTCTGAGAGATAGAGATAGAAAACGCACACAGAAAGCAAAACACAGAGGAGCTGTGTAAAATGAAGGAGATGCGGTTATGAAGATTATATGAGAGATTCCTTTAAACAACCTTTTCACGAGGGGGAGCAGAATTCCAGATAATTAGAAGAAGAAGATGAACTTCAATAAGTGCTGTTGTGTTTTTATTTTTCTCTCTTTAGATGGGGAGAGAAGAAACACAGAAGAGGATTTTGTATAATGTATACAATGTTGTTGTTGTTAAAAAGAGGGAGAGAGAGGGAGAGATAGTTTAGAATGTGATATATATGAGGGGGTGATGCCAGGGGAAAAATAAAACGACACCTTTTTTGGCTAAGGGGAGGGCAAATTGTGGGGGGCGGACGTAGTAGAAATTTTGGAAGGTTGGGGTTGTAGCCGGTGGGTTTGGGATGGGTCACCTGTTATAGCCGGTCCTCTTCCGCCCAAATACGTGCAAGTTAGGGCATGGCTAAGGCCTAATAAGGGTTTTGCGTTTTGTGGATTTATCATAAAAAGGTCAAATTCCGGATTGGTGTGGTGTGTTCCCTTCCCAGTAGTTAATAAAGAGAAAGTGGAGTGGCAATTTGGGAAATGGAAAATAAGGTAAATATGGGGCAGAGCAGAGGGGTGATAAGGGGCGGTAGCAGTGTTATCGTCATGTAAGGTGGATTCAAAATTGGCGCACTTGGATTTTGAGAATTTTCAGTTAACTGTTAATTGCAGCTTTTTTTTTTTTTGGCTGATTCAAAATTAGGGTAAGTTTGGGGGATTTTCACTTTTCTAAGTTAGCTTGGAAGTAGGGTATAAGCGTAGCTTCGTGGTGCCAATTTGGTGTTTTTCCCCCCTCTTTATGTGAAATTAGGTTTTGCAAACCTAATTGTTAATGTTATTAAATCCGGACAGAAGATTGACCCGGTCGGGTCATCGGGTCACAATTTCTCCGAATAAAAGGAGGTCAAATCCGGGTTCAACCAAAAATTTATAAAAGCAGTAATTGATCTGAAGAACTAACTGGGCCATGGTTAGCCGGGTTTAATCGGTCGGGCGATCCTAGTTTAATAACATTGCTTATAGTAGCAAAGTTAAGTTGCTTTACCGCTCTAACAATTTTCCAAATTAATTAGTAGGGTAAGTAAATGATTAAGCATTTCGTAATTGTCATTGTCAACTAATTATTTTCTATAGTAATTTTCATAGATAGTCCCATTGTACCCAATAAAAATGTTGAACATTCCCAGCTCGGTACAGTTATTAAAGAGAAAGTAAAGCCCACATAGTTCTTAGCTTGACTTGGATGAAAAAGATATTTTAGGCACTTTAGGTTTTAGGTTTTATAACTATGGGCCATGTTCGCTTGAAGCAGATAATAGGGCCTCATCCATTCGTGAGCATATTGTGGAAACACGGGTTATTCGTAGAGATTAAAATGGGCAGCCCAAACTTCTAGGCCTAATATCAGCCCAACCAAATGATAACAAACTAAAAAATATAAAGTCTACAAGACTCGAGTCTAAGAGAAGAGGTCGTTCTTCCGATTTAGATCTAGTAGCAACAGTGAACTTGGGGGTTTTTTTTTGTTGATGAACTTGTACAATATTGGGCAAAAAGAATCATATAGACAAACCAAATACATGGACTGAGTCTAACATCATGAGTAAGATTTAATTACTCAATTACTAAGTTGTCGTATTTAAGTGGTAAAGGTAGTTCTTGCCTAATGGTAAATTCATAAGTTTGAGTTAAGATTAGTAGGGTGATGTGCTTCCACCTAAGCAAGGTTATATGCCCTTTGCAGCTGATTACAATCTAGAATAACAAATGGAAAAAAAATATTACTATGGCGATTTCCCAAGTTTAATTAGTTATGAACCAGCTATCTATGTTAACAAAATATCTTGGAGGGTTTATTTATTTCTCCAATTTACCTTTAAGGATTTCCTCTTCCTTTGTTAGGATTTATTTGTTCCTAATTTATTGTGTATCAATTAGGAAGTAAATTGACACATTTATTATGCATACTTACATTGTTCAATTATTATTAATATTGTCAAATCTAAGATTAGGTTCACAACTAACTCCACTATAAGATTTCTCAAGCAAATGAACATCTTGGAAATTAAAGCATGATTAACATATAAACATAGCACAACAGAAGAATTAACAGGAATAAGACATACCTCTTTAGGGATTTAAGAAGCCAAAGATCATTTCAATCCTTGGAATAGCGTGTTGGTCAGGGATATAATTACAAGAAAGATACCCGTGTGCCACAGCCTACAAACCATAATTATTACGAAGAAGAAAACTTGTTTTGTGTCGAGGAAAAACATATTAGTTTTTCTTTTTTTAAGACTATCTGGGTGTTACAATATATTATTTATACTGGACCCAACAGTAGATTTTTCTCAAAACCAATCGATTAAGGATTAATTTTGGGCTTTAGTCTACTAACCTAGAGCAGACTCAAACCCAATAATAATACTAACATCTGCCTCTAGCACATAATGGACACAACTATCAATTTCTTCAAGCACTTTATATAGGCAAATAGGTCGTGGCACCAAGAGCTTAGTAAAAGCTCTTTATTGTACATTTGTTAAGAATAAATGATAACTCAAGTAGAGTAAGTATGTAAGTTCTTCATATTTATTTAGTTGCATTTAGAGAAACATAAGTTTCAATTCTCTATATGTACTCGCAATTATGTTTTACTGAAAAATTTAAGTGACCACATCACGAATTCAAGGTAAAATGCAACACTTATTGATCTTCCTTTTTATTCAAAACTTTTTCTTATTAGAACATAGGTCATTAACAATATTGTGTAGGTGATAGGTGATAGTTGAAAAACACCTAGTGTTTAACTTGGATCTATCACTCATCACTTTTCTAACAAGACCCTACTTAGTTTATTTAAAAAATAGAAAAAATCCAATTAAAAATATATCAAAGTGCATCATCATTCATGCAAAAAATAACAATTAACTATTGCATAATATTCAATAGTAAAAAAGAAATAATTAACACAAAGTTAATTATTAGGTGAGAAATAAAAAATTAACACATAATTATATGTTAATTATCTAATATTATTGATTTTTTTAATTTAAAGTAATATTTAAATCTCAAACAAAAAACTAGCAATCAATAATTTATTAAAAGGCTATTCTTTACTATCAAAAAAAAAAGCTTATTCTATAAAATTATTTTTCACAAAATAAATAGTTAGCATATAATTATCTAATATGATTTACGTTATTTTATTTAATATCTAAAAATATTTATACTAAATAAAAAATAAAAAATCAATCATAAATTAAAGAAAAAATTCTCTTAATTTATTTTTGTTTATAATTATTGTTGTGAAAAATAATATCCAGCACAAAGAATTTTAAAACCCAAAACTTGAAATCAGGCTCACAGCCCACAAAAGGTTGAACACTAATGTCCTTGAGATCGAAACCCAATCGCCAAGCCCACTAAAAATTTACAGCCCAAACTGATAAGCGTGAAAAATTGGAAGCCAAGCATTTTGAGCCCGTGTGGCGCAGCGAATTTCCGCTCGGCGTGTAAAATGTGGCTAGGTCCGGCTCCGACAGGCTGGGCTCGGGAAACTCCTTTTTTTCAAAAAAAACTTGTTCCCACGTGGGACCCGTGCGAAAGCATTTGGACGAAGCCCTAACTTTATCTTCCCCCTCACAAAAAGAGTAGTTGCCGCTGCTTTTTTAAAAAAAAATGCTCCGACAGTAGCTTGAACCCGTCACCGGACCTCGAAGCCAGGCTGCCACGAGGAAGACAGTCACCGGCCGAGCAAGCACAACTTCCGCGGTGCCGCAACCATCGCAGCAAAGCCTCATCGGGAGGCACCGCTCGAGTAAACGCGCCAACCTCCAAGACGGATCGGGTGTGGGCGGATCGAGATGCCGGCACAGCCACACGCAGCGGCGCATGCCGCCTTCGCATCTCCACTAACCGAGGACTACTCGTCACCGGGTTAAAGGTGCGACAGCAACGAATGCAGCACCGCAGCGAGCATGTCACCCTTTTCCGGCTCGATGCAGCGACGAACGCCACGAGTCCCCGGCCGACTGCGACGAAAATCACACAGCGAGTCGCCGTCCGATGACTCAAACCGGAGACGACGCCCGCTAACGAACCAATCTGTCGGCAGTAGCAACAACCTCGCGCCTGTGCACGAGCCACAGCCCGCAGGCCATGCTCCTTTCTGGCTGTCATTCGGGCCGGGCCATGGGCTCGTGGGTTTGGGTTTTTCAATGCATTCACGGGTTCAAGTTTGCTCAAAGCATTGCAATTCGACAAAAAAAATTGCATTGTATTTCGTCAATACAAAAAGAACATGTACACACGCGGATTAATCACAAAAATTAATCGTATTCAGAAACAAATCAATTACAATTTATGTATGTGAAAGACAATCTCAATCTAGTGAAGATTACTCCACAGACTTCATTTAAAGATTTACACAAAATCGAAAAAAATAAATCTGTGGCTCCGCCACTAATGTTGAGAATTAAAGCATGTTTAGACATATAACTTTTTTGCCAGTAAAACACATAACCTTAGATTAAAAGATGTAATGTTAAGGTTACAGAACCAATAATAGATAGGAGAGGAATTATCCTAAATATAAACTAGAAATAAAGTAGACCAAACAACCTCAATAAAGTACATACAAAGGCATTGCAGCGGAGGGCGTGCCGATAGGGCTTGTGAACAAAGCATTCCTAAATGCCATTGAAGACTAAAAACAGTCAAAGGGGTAGCATGGCCTTTACAAACCGTAAAGATGTCCACCCAAGAACCGAAGTTCCCTCTACCCTCCGAAGAGTACGGTAGTTTGCATAAGTCATAACCCCTGTTCATATCCCTGTCAACATACTCCAAGGCTGATGCCAGATCAAAAGGACACAATAGAAACACAATTATTGCCAGCGACCCAATATAATCACCTGAGACTTTAGCACTGAAAAACCAAACTCAGGTCGGTACAAAAAGCTGATGTGAGCTCAGCTGCGGCCAAAACATGCCAATCCTCATATGGTTATAAGGAGGAACTGAGAATTGCATACCGGTAAGCCAAAATAGGCCCTACAGTTTGATTTGACACCCAAACTGCAGGCCTAACAAAATTCTTCACTTGATAGGATAGCCGGCCGGGGGCTCCCGAGGGTCTCCAAACGGTATAGGTACCACCACGTCCATGCCATCATTATATGTTTCACCATTCACATGCGCTTTGACCCACTCCTCCGCAGACGTTCGATATTGGACCGGAGTGGCTCGGGCAAGCCTTTTCCAAGAAGGTTTAGCAGCCGAAATCTGCACCGGAGAATTGCTGTCGAGTTCCTCAACAATTTGAACTACCGTTTGTACCACCTCATTGTGGTGTTTCCGAGCCGCTTCGGTAATGGGTGAAAGGGAAGGGTCCTTCCCAGCTTTCCTCTTACATTCAGTGTCCATAGGGGTACGGACCTCGGCGTCCTCCTAGGGAGGCACCCGTTCACCGGTAGCATCCGTTGCATCAAGAGGCACTTGTTGTAATGTCCTTGCGAATGATTTCTGTCCAGAATAATGTTTACTATTGACCTCTCTTGCCCGCATCCATAGACCATAACTGTCATCCTCAGGCAATTCCTTCCCTTCATTAGGACGTTTTTCTTTTTTGCACTTATAGGTAGGGTGCAGGATTACTCCACATCTAAAGCAGAACTCGCCCAACCGCTCATATTTAAATTTTAGCCAGATTTCCTTACCCTCGGTATCGAGAACATGAACACCAGGTCGGAGAGGCTGATTAACAACAAATTCAATTCTAGCCTAACGAAACCCTGCCACCCTAAAACATTCTCTAGGGAGTGCTCATAATGAAGAAAAACTGGAAAAGCATTACCCACCCTAACTATCTTGGATCTAGTTAAAAGATCAGGGAGTATACTATGTATTTGGACCTAAAAGTGAGAAAGACGGAAGGGTACCTGGCTTAAGATCAAGTTCTCCATCCAAGGTTTGAGACAGAAGTGCAAATTGGAGACCAACCAAGGCGAGACTTTGAGAACGTGTCTACACTCTTCTTCATGCTCAAAGCCAAGCAGAAAGAGATTGTTGGGTTTCGGGATTACTCGAAATTTGCCTTTGATATACCAAATCTCGTTCATCTGAGAGTAGATCTGGCAAAAACTTTTCCAATCGCATATGTTCCCGCGACTATAGGCCCAAGACTCGTCTCCTCCGGTAAATCGGGCTGCTCATGGCTTGCCCCAAGATAAATGACCAACCGTGAAGATGTGGTCATACTCGCGGGTGTTAACCCAGTACCAACTCTGTAAACTATCCTCGGTGAGGAGGAGACTGAGACAACGCTTGAGACAGAAATCAGAATCAAACAGATTAGAAGAAGGGCAGAAGAAAGGTTGGGAAGGGTATAAAGAACTAAAAAAGGTGTGGACAAGACACAGAGGGGTTATCAGGTTGGGAGCGGCGGAGGGGAAGAGAAAACATAAATCCTTTCTTGAGAGAATTTCACGCGCTCTAGCAGCACATTTCCATACTCATTTGAAAAAAGAAAACACCCCTTAATTGCAATTGTTTAGACATATAACGCTGGATATGATTACAAGGATATAATTACAGGAAAGATATCAGGAAACATATCTTTGTTATAGTCAGTTTTAAAACTTATTTTGTGGGGAGAGGACTTTCTGTATACTAGGACCTGATAATAAAACCAAACATATAAATTTATATAGTTAGGTGATAGGCTTATGACTACCTAATCACCAACTCTGAAAAATCATTAGCATAATGCTGCTCCAGCAATCGTCTCTCTTTCATTTGACAAAGTTTTCCTGACATCTAAAAGAGGCATTATGTGGGTTTCGGTGCAATTGAAAGCGGAGTATAAGCTAAATGCAATAGCTACATATAGGGCTGTGCAAAAATTCCAAACAGATTGTACCAAGCCGATACCGATCGACATCGGCTCGGTATCGGTCAGAAGAAAGGTGCTTAAAGTGTGGTAAAAAACATGGCGGTACAAGGGTTGCATGTGTCGGTCGGTGTTGTTGGTAACCGACCCTGACCATGGTTGAACCTATGATATAAATACTCTAACTTACCTACCAACCCACCCCGAACTAAACACTTCACCATAATCTCCAATAAAACAAAAATTTAGAAATTAACTAGTTTCTTTTAGAATTCATTTAAATAGAAAAAAACTGTGGAGATGAATCCAAAAACCAGTCAATGATTATTTGCACTGTACCTGCAGCTTCCATGTGGAATCATAAGAGATGCTGATAAGTATATATAGTGCTAACTAAAATTATGTAACATGTTTAGTGGTAAGAATAAGACACAACCGCACCAAAGGATTTATGGACCCACATTTTCAGAACTCAATAACTCAGAGACAATTCATCAGATATTAGATGTTTGGGCAGCAACAATCCAAATAGTGGATAATGCTTCAATGCACGTCTTTCTTTCAGTTTGATTCATTAGGTAAACTCTGATATGTACTTAAGAATGTCAACTCGCAGTCAGGCTAGCTAGCTAGCTAGTTCTGATCAACAATGGAAAATTTTTTGTTTCTGCGGAACAAAAAATGTTTACTTTTGCAACAAATACATTATCTGAAAGCTGCTGTTTATTACGCTAGTCAGGTTACCGTGATACACGCCTAAGCTAGCTAACCTAGTGAGATGTATTATCAACAACTACATTCATAATCTAGTTGACAGATACAAAAGCTTTAGTTTATGTATCTATTGTCTAAGGTTAAGAGAGTCAGTCCCTCAGGAATTGCCTAGCATCTAACTCTTAAAATTAACATCTAATCTAACTCTTAAACTGTAACGACACGGGTAAAATTTTTGTAAATTTTACCGAGTCGTTTGACTTTTACAATGGAGAACAAAAGTTTTACCGTTGTTAAACAAGAATTTTACAGAGAATAGTCGAACCTCGAATCCGAACTTTAGTGATACGTGACGTACTGGAGTATTCTCCATCGACAATCGAACATTAGAATTTAATTCCAAAAGTTATCTCGGGTTACCAGAATTTTATACAGCTTACCGAGCCTCGGTTTTCAAAACCGGGACTTGGACAACGCTCAGGAAAATTAAACGGATTTTCCGAGCCCAAGTTATATTTTCGGACCGGGGCCGAATTTCGAAAAGACGATTATACCCTTGGGTTAATTTGGAACCCAAGAGAAACTGGAAGGGCATATAAGTCTTTTATAGGATCAGATTTTTTCTACTCAACCCTGCAATAATTGGTAGATATTTTATTTTTTATTCTTTTTCTTTTTTTTCCTTTTTCTTTTTCCTTCCACTTTCTCTTGTCTCCCTCTCCCGATTTTTCTTCCAGCCGGCCCCTACCCCCAACTTTTCTTCCTTTTCTCTTTGTCTTCTTCTTTTCTTCTTTCTCTTTAATTTCTCCTCTCCCCTGACGCGACGCCTCCCCTCCAACCATCTCCTCCTTCGCCCATCACTCTCTTCCTTCCCCTGTCTCTTCCAGTCGCCGACCACCGGACATAGCCGCCGCCTCAACCTTCCTCTCTTTCAATTTCTTCTTCCTTCACCATTTGCCCATTTCCCGAGCCACCATCTCCTTCCCCATCATCCTCTATCCTCTCCTGCTTTTTGCCTCCTTCCTCTTCTTCCTCGTCGCCTTGCCTCTGCTCACGCCGCCGTCTTTCCTCCACGAACGCGGTAGCCAGGCGATGCCGCCACTAGCCATGAGGAGTACGACACCACCCTGGGGCAGAGCTCAAGCCACCACCGTGCCCAAGAGGCCGACCTTCCCTCTCTCTCTTCTGCAACGCATGTCACCGTCGCGTCTCCTCTCCCCCCTTTCCCTGTTTCTGCGGCGCCGATCTGACACCTTCCCCTTCTTCCCAAGTCCGTCACCACCCCCCTTCACTGCCACCTCCTCTTCTAGCCGTCACTGAACGTCGTGCTGTCGTGGAGGGTAAGTTTTTGCCCTTGAATTAAAATCCTTCCTCTCTGTGATTAAAAATGGATTAATTAAAATACTATGGATTGATGTGCTGCCGGTTGGAAACTGATTACTTGATTTTGGTTGCTTGCGATTTTGATAGAGGGAGCGGGGTGACTTGTGTTCCTGGGATGTCGTTGATGGTGGTTTTTGTGGCTGTGGGTAGTGATGCTCGGACTTGTGGATGTTACTGTGTGGTGATGGCATGTTCGTTAATGGCCGCGGTGTTGTTCTGGTGGTGTGGTTTTGGCGTTTTACTGGATAATGAACAGTAAACAGAACACGTTGGGTGGACTGATGATTGCCGTGAACAGTGCTGGCCGGAATCCGGCAGCCTCGGGATTTTTCCGTTGATGTCTCGGGTATTTTCCGGTGAACCCGAAAATGGACTTCGGGTAATTATCGGACCCTATGGACTACTTATGACCCATTAACGGACCCGAACTTTTATAACGACATTAATTAAATGGATATTTAATTTAATTAATTAAGTACTAATTTATAGTTTTAATTTATATTTTGCTTACGGTTAATTAAAATATGCTTTTAATTAAATTTTCCGAGTGGGCTATTAAGAAGGCCCATTGTGTTTATTTTCTCGGTTTTATTTAATCTATGTTCTACTCGGATCTAATACTTGCATTAAGTCTTGCATAAGGTATTAATCTAATGCTTCCGCTGTGCTGATATTGATATCCCTGAGTCGGGAGACGGGATTGTGATTTTGAATATTTATTAATTTTATTATTATGTGTTCATGCTTTTATGATATGATGGCCACGTGGTGGCACTGTTTTGCAATAATTTCTGTTTGTTGGGTAAATTTAGGTCGGGGTATTTCATTTTGGTAGCGGAGCGGGCGGTAGGTCCTTGGGTATTTACTATGCTTGTTTGATGTGCATAGCTCGCTCCACATGATTTACATGATTGCATAACATTCACATGGTTAGTGCATTATGGATCTAGTCGAGAGACGCCAGCTTGCCACAGAACATTCACATAAGAGGTAATTGATGCCATAAACATGCAGAAACAAAAAATATTATTATTATTATTATTATTATTATTATTATTATTATTATTATTATTATTATTACTAATATTAATATTACATTATTAAAATTATTTATCTTGCTGGTGCAACGTTGACCCTGAAGCTAGTAGGGTCATTGGTAATGTTGACCTTGATGCTATCGTTCCACTAGAACCACATACCGCCCGAATTGTTTTGGCCGTGAAGTTCGAACCGGTTTGCCGGAGGGAAACGAAGTGGGATGACAGTGATCATCTTCAGGCTGCTACTGGGTCTCCATGAGCAGTACCATGTTGGGCTTGTATTGGTTCTTCAGATCTCTCAAGGTACGTACAAACTCATGGGAACGCCTAGCGATTCCTCTACAGTTCCAAACCAGTAGACGTGAAACGCCTCGACCCGCATTTACCGTACACAGTAAACACGTGCCGGAACTGTGACGACCCAACCAAACCAAGCCCAGCATACAGTGTATACAACGGTAACTCGGGCTCAACAGCCCAAAATAAAAACAATGATAACATCATATCCGGCCCAATGGCCCAACAATAGTAAAAATAATGCACAGCGGAAGACTTAATAACTCACAAAGCACTGTATGCGACACTGATGCAAACTATGGATCCAAGCCCTATCCAAGGGATAACGCCGCAGCCTGTCTGGAATGCACCAAACCTGTACCACAAATAACTCATCCTACGGGATGAAAGCCCGCAGGTGAGGGGTGAGTCCGAAGTGCTCACCAATGAAGGATAGACAATCAATATGCACACTATAAGTACTCAAGGTCAAAAACAAGCACAACAGCCAAACCAAAAAACAAGACCCCAAAACCGGTCCAAGACCAAAAAGACTTAATCAAAAATCCAATTTTCCAGTTTTATCTTTCCGAGCCCCGTCACGGATAAGCTAGGGGTCAGACCTGGTTATCAACACATTCCGGGTGCCAAACCAATTCCAAGAGAACCCAGGGAACGACATCCCAAAAATACGAACTCAGGGATAGACATCCCAAAAATAATCACGGGATAGACATCCCAAGCATAGACATGCTTACCACAAGTAACCCAGGTCAAGGCCACTACGAAACAGTCTCAAACCATCGAGTCGTACCACTACTTACCACGTGACAATTATATTATCATCATCAAAATCAAATCACAGGGATCAACATCCCTAACCAAAATACCGGGATAGACATCCCTATCCAAAATCAAGGATCGACATCCTTATCACAATTTATTATTTATTCCGTTATACTTATACCAAAAGACTCAAAGATAAACGTCCAAAACTCAACACACGGGGATAAACATCCCAAAAATACAAATCAAAATACTGGATAAACATCCCGACAACAATCACAACAAATGCAACAACCAACAGTGCAATAAACATCAAACACAATAACCGAGTAACACAGGCACATATTGAAGGAAATCCATCCTCACCTTGGCCGATTACTCAACTCCGGAAACAATGACCGGTCCCAAGCCGGCTCCTCGGGAAACTGCCCGATATCCGAACCTATACAACAAAACCATATATACACATAAATGCACATAATCGGTATGCTATGATGCCAAAACTGCGAAATAACCCATCCCGGTTCATATCCTTTATTATCATCTTTTACCGAAAATATTATACCGTACGTATATCCGAATATAATTTCGGTACCATACTTTAATTAAAACTCTTTCCAAATTATTTTCATAAAATAATATACTTTTTCCAAAATAATAATTATCATAATTTCCCAGAAAATATATATAGTATTTATTTTTTTCTAAATATATATAATAATATTTTCCAACATAAAATATAATTACCTTAAATTTTCAAAGTACATATATATATATATATATATATATTCCACAACCATAATTTTCCAGGGAAAAACAATATATATATTAAATTTCCAGAAATTAATTTCATGATATTTATATTTTTTTCCAATTAATAATAGTTTTTCCAAAACAAAACTTAATTATTTATCAAAGTATATATATTTATATTTTCCTCAAAATACCAGAATTAAATTGACCATAATTTTCTCAAAGTAAATATATATTTTTTCTCAAAATTAAACACCAGAAAATAAATAAATACATATATATATTTTTGTTTTTTTTAAATTAAATCGGACTGGGCCATGAATAGTGCCGGCCCAGACCAAGGCAGCAGGCCCGAAGCAAAGGCCCACGCCCAGACCCGGCCCAACACACATCCACAGCCCAACCCAGAAGACGCGACCCGACCAGAAGAAACGGGTCGAACGCGGGTCGCGGGTCTGCTCACCTTGGATGAGCTCGTCGGCGGCGGCGCGGATCGTGGCAGGAGGAAGGCGAGGCGAGGCAAGGCACCCGCGGACGAAGAGCAGCGCGAGGGTGGCGGCAACTGGACACGGCGGCAGCTGCTGGTGCTGCAGGCGGCGGGAGAAAGTCGGATCCACGGGTTGCACGGCGGGTCAACGGCTCGTGCAGGAGCGTCCGGCGGTGGGAAGCGACGGGGAAGGCGGCGACAGGTCGGCGACGGCTCTGGCATCCTGCTGGTGGTGGCGGTGAGGCGAGAAATGGCGCGGAACGCTCCGGCGTGCACAGTGGCAGGGTGACGGTGAACAGTGCCCATTTTCCATTTCCCCATTTTCTTATTTTCTTTCTTTTCTTTTTTTTCTATTTTCTTCTTTTCTTTTCTTTTCTTTTTCTTTCATTTTCTTTTTTTTTTCTCTATTTTCTAATTAGTTTCTTTTTTTTTCCCCCTCTTCTCTGTTTTTTTTTCTACTTCCGATTTTCCTTTTTTTTCTTTTTTTCTTTTTCTTCTCTTTTTTTTTTCTCCCTTTTCTTCTCTTTTTTTCTTTTCCTCTCTTTTTCTTTTTCCTCTCCTTCCTTCCTCTCCTCCTGCTTTCTTCTTCCTTTTATAGACGATGAAACAATGTGCGGCGTGTGAACTTCAATAATGCAGCTTGTCTGCATTATGAAGCGAGTCCGGTGTGATTTTTCAGAGGATTCCGGGACCCGGAAAAATACCGACTTAGGTCCGAAAAATCCACGGAAAAATCACAAGCGCGGGAAAACTCTCGGTTACGAAAAACGACGCCCGATTTACCTTGAATTAATTACCCAAGATTAATTCTTCCGGTAAATCACTGTAGAAAGACTTTTACAGTCCGGTAAAAATCCAAAATTTTTACCCGGGCTGTTACAAGACGGGCCTTGGGCCAAATTGGTGGTAACCTAGTTACTCTGGGCAGTCATTGAAAGCTGGTAGTAGGTACCTTGGTCCAGGAATTGGCAAGTGGGCTCTAGGTTGAATTCCTGAAGTCTTTCAGAAATGAAAAACATGACGAAATTGGTCGAGCCGTTGAAGGAAGTTCTTAGGGTGCTTTGGTTCTCTAAGAAGAACGTCACTTCCATAGGAGTGACAAAGAACCTGGACGAGTAGAGTTCGTCGACGAAGACCAGACGAGGTATCCTGCCGAGCTCGTTTGGTAGATCTTCGGGACGCTCGTTCATCAGGCTGTAGGCCAGCCGATTCCTCCTTCCTAAAGAGGCACCCTCAATGAAAAAGACAGATGATGGAGCAGGCATTTTGTTTCGACGTGTTTTGTGTTTTCTTTCTCTGGAAGTATTTTACAAATCTTTCTTTTGAAATGCTTTTTGATTATTTGCTTTCCACCACTTGCCTTTTATAGAAATATGATTATCTATTTTTCAAAGTTTAGACCCCACCTATCCCCGGGAAAGTCTAAAAGATTTTTCGGTGATCGGTAAAGCAGATTTCTTTTCACGAAACTCCAAATACGATCTTCAAGGTTTGCTTTTTGAAAATTTTGCCATTGATTGAAATATTGTTTCATCACTTTGTGTGTTTTTAGGCTACAAACGCAAGTGTTTTTCAGCTCTTTTCCAACTCACAATTTTCTTTCGCCCTGGCTATCTTGGCATTTCTTTTTATGGTTCTTTCTATATTTTCTACCCCTTCTATCATGTCCATCAGAGGCCAACGTGGCTAGACGATACCTCGAGTACGGTGCATGAGCGACAAGGTTGCTCCTATTTGGACATCATGGAGGGATACGAATCCCGGAAGACGTTTTCGTTCTTGTAGGGTTTATGAACAAGTGGTTGCCGACTCTTTCAGTGGACCGACACGTGTTTGTGACGTCATCATCGCCTAGTGAGATTACGAACGACGTTTTCAAGTAGAGAACTGACATCTCCGATAGCAACTGCAAGTTGCGATGCTCGGAATCGAGGACCTAAGTGACCAATCTAGAGCGCTGGTTAAGAAACACAAGTTTTATTTTAACTTCTTTGTGATTGGTTTTATTTCCTTCTTATTGGTTCTCATTTTGCCTTAAAATGTTTGTCTTACTTCTAGCATATGTGTTTTCATATAATTAAAAAGGGTTGGTTTTTATCATTTCTGTTGGTTTTTATGTTGCCTTAAAATATCTCATTTCCGCTATATACGTTTTCGAATTATTATTAATAAAAGGTATAGTTTTAATAAAAACAACCACTTTACTTATTTTTGATAATATATTATAATAGAGAGGAAGTACTCTATGGAGTTACTTGCTTCTCTATTGTATGTTCTCGATCTTAGAGGAGAGTCCCACACACGCCTGTTCGATCTGCATCACTGCCGTGTTGATCTTCTTCAGTGAAGCGGTCAGATGCTTCAGTGTCTGTAGTGTTGTTTCGCTGGGAGCAGTTGCTTTGCCCTTCTTATCATCAGCATCCTTGCGACCGGAAGGCTCCTTCTTGCCGACAGGTTTCTTTCGCCGTCTCCTGGAGACGACCATATGTTCCTTGAGACCGATGATGTTCGTCTTGAAGCGTTTCTTGGGCTATCCTTCATCGGAGTCCGTAAAGGGATTAACCCCACCAGTATAACTTAACTCCTCTGAGTCAGAGGTAGTTCGAGTTCTTATTGGTGAGTCCATGGCAGAGAGTAAGTTGCCAGGTTTTGAGGTTTGGCTTTTATAAGGGAGCCAGAGACGCGTAAAGGTATAAACCGGATATCGTGTTGAGTTCGGACAGCTGGAAGAGTGTATCAGCAGCATATCGTGGTAGGACCCATGGATAAGACAAAGAATTTCGGGGACGAAATTCTTTTTAAGGTGGGTAGACTGTAACGACCCGGGTAAAATTTTTGTAAATTTTATCGAGTCATTTGACTTTTACAGTGGAGAATAAAAGTTTTACCGTTGTTAAATAAGAATTTTACAGAGAATAGTCGAACTTCGAATCCGAACTTCAGTGATACGTGACGTACTGGAGTATTCTCCATCGACAATCGAGCATTAGAATTTAATTCCAAAAGTTATCTCGGGTTACCGAAATTTTATACAACTTACCAAGCCTCGGTTTTCAAAACCGGGACTTGGACAACGCTCAAGAGAATTAAACGAATTTTCCGAGCCCAAGTTGTATTCTCGGACCGAGACGGAATTTCGAAAAGACGATTATACCCCTGGGTTAATTTGGAACCCAAGAGAATCTGGAAGGGCATATAAGTCTTTTGTAGGATCAGATTTTTTTTCTACTCAATCCTTCAATAATTAGTAGATATTTTATTTTTTATTCTTTTTCTTTTCTTTTTATTTTTTTCCTTTTTTTTTCCTTCCACTTTCTCTTGTCTCCCTCTCCCGATTTTTCTTCCAGCCGGCCCCTACCCACAACTTTTCTTCCTTTTCTCTTTGTCTTCTTCTTTTCTTCTCTCCCTTTAATTTATCCTCTCCCCTGACGTGACGCCTCCCCTGCAACCATCTCCTCCTTCGCCCATCGCTCTCTTCCTTCCCTTGTCTCTTCCAGTCGCCGACCATCAGACATAGCTGCCGCCTCAACCTTCCTCTCTTTCAATTTCTTCTTCCTTCACCATCTGCCCGTTTCCCGAGCCACCATCTCCTTCCCCATCATCCTCTATCCTCCCCTGCTTTTTGCCTCCTTCCTCTTCTTCCTCGCCGCCGCGACGAGCTGCCGCCCAGTCACCTTGCCTCTGCTCGCGCTGCCGTCTTTGCTCCACGGACGTGGTGGCCAAGCGACGCCACCACAAGCCATGAGGAGTACGACACCACCGCAAAGCAGAGCTCAAGCCACCATCGTGCCCAGGAGGCCGACCTTCCCTCCCTCTGTTCTGCAACGCGTGTCACCGTTGCGTCTCCTCTTCCCCCTTTCCCTGTTTCCGCGGCGCCGATTTGACACCTTCCCCTTCTTCCCAAGTCCGTCACTGCCACCCCCTCACTACCACCTCCTCTTCTAGCCGTCACTGAATTTCGTGCTGTCGTGGAGGGTAAGTTGTTGCCCTTGAATTAAAATCCATCCTCTTTGTGATTAAAAATGGATTAATTAAAATACTTTGGATTGATGTGCTGCCGGTTGGAAACTGATTACTTGATTTTGGTTGCTTGTGATTTTGACTGAGGGAGCGGGGTGACTTGTGTTCCTGCGATGTCGTTGATGGTGGTTTTGTGGCTGTGGGTGGTGATGCTCGGATTTGTGGATGTTACTGCGTGGTGATGGCATGTTCGTTAATTGCTGGGGTGTTGTTCTGGCGGTGTGGTTTTGGCGTTTTGCTAGATAATGAACAGTAAACAGAACACGTTGGGTGGACTGATGACTGCCGTGAACAATGCTGGCCGGAATCCGTCAGCCTCAGGATTTTTCTAGCGATGTCTCGGGTATTTTTTGGTGAACCCGGAAATGGACTTCGGGTAATTATCGGACCCTATGGACTACTTATGACCCATTAACGGACCCGAACTTTTATAACGACGTTAATTAAATGCACATTTAATTTAATTAATTAAGTACTAATTTATGGTTTTAATTTATATTTTGCTTACGGTTAATTAAAATATGCTTTTAATTAAATTTTCCGAGTGGGCTATTAAGAAGGCCCATTGTGTTTATTTTCTCGGTTTTATTTAATCTATGTTCTACTTGGGCTAATATTAACAAAAGGCTCAGATTTATATATTTTATTATCACGAGCAACTAAAGGGCCGGAACATCGGCTTGAATGCTCGATTTTAGTTTTAAAATCAAGTATGATTAGTATATCGGTTGGAAACATATAACGAGCTAATCTTCAATTAATTGGAAAGGCTAATCTTATATTTTTTAGGAAATTATGGAGATAATAAAAATAAATAGGGCATAAGACAAGCCGTATAATAATAAAACCGGCATCATACAGGATCATCCTTTTTTGTGCATTGCAAGTGATTTTTGTTGTTATAAATATAGGGATATCGAGGCTTAATCAGATATCACTTCTCTGGAGTATCAGGTGAGGATATAAACTTATAAACTTCGGTATGCTGCCCGTGATACCTCGATTGTTTGTTTGATTGTTATTTATATGTTATCTTGCCGTGCCTGTCATGTTATTGTTGGCTACTGTTGTGATTATTGTTATATGCTTGATGACTACTGTGGACTAGTTGTTGAGCTTTGTGATGTTGATATGATTATTGTGAAGTTTGTATAAGATATATGGTATTTGATCAGTCAATGACAGTGACCCGGTACTGTGACATTGGATTCCCAGTGGAGCTGTGAGGCTGAAAGCCTGCTCGAGAAAGTGAGTATGATGAGTTACTGTTGGATAGTGGAACAAGAAATAATAATAAACAGTGGTAATAACATCTAGACATCTAGGTTGTCACGTGACAGGTATTGGTACGGCCAGATGGTAGTCGCCTTGTGATTTGTGATTTGATAGGGAGGACTGCGGGACTCCCGGCTGAGGACTGCGGGACTCAGTTGATTTGTTATAGGAAGGATTGCGGGACTTCCGCCGAGGACTGCTGGACTCGGTTATTGTGATACTTTGTGATTTGAGATATTTATGGTTTAACGGGGAGTACCCTGGGGTTAGCTAACCTAGCTACCAGGCACGACCAATACTTATTACGTGACAGGGCCCTAATAATAAAATTGGTAAGTCTACCATCAATTTTCGGTGAGTTTATAAGACTAGCTTAACCGTGAGAGGTCTGACGTATAGTGAGTTCAGGTAAGTTGTTGATACCGATGCTATGATTGTGCTTGTTGTACTTCTATTGTCTCTGTGTTGGCTTGGGTGTATTTGCGGTTGCTTGTATACTGCGGTTTATTTGTTTATTAGTGAGACAGTGGTTGGTCTCACCCCTCACACAGTTCCTGCAGGTTAGGTTTGCATACCAGCGGGTGTGACGTTACCTCAGACAGGACTCGGATCTAATACTTGCATTAAGTCTTGCATAAGGTGTTAATCTAATGCTTCCGCTGTGCTGATGTTGATATCCCTGTCGGGAGGCGGGATTGTGATTTTGACTATTTATTAATTTTATTATTATGTGTTCATGCTTTTATGATATGATGGCCACGTGGTGGCACTGTTTTGCAATAATTTCTGTTTGTTGGGTAAATTTAGATCGGGGTGTTTCATAAACTTTGGCCATGCCCTTAGAGTGTCGCTTTTAGCTACGTGTAATTCCTCAATGTAATACTCCAAAGGGTTTTGCTCAGATTTCTTTTAACCCGTGTCCAGCATAGGGCTATCTCATAGTACTTATACGTGCTCAATAAAATGCATAGTCGGAGTCGTGGTAGCTGTCATCGTGTGCGTACGGGTTATCCAAAAACGGTGCTTCACGCGTCGTAGATTACCTGAGGCGGCGGTGACTGCACCTAGCCCGGCACCGGAGCCAACTACCGAGACTCCTACAAGGTCCACAGTCAGTAACTACATCTTTAATTTTAGAGATGTGGTTAACGTCTCCATTATTGTTCGTTGTGTGGGTGGAAATAGCTTAGGGCCATGCCGGAATAAAATAGAGGTAGGATTTTTGAACCTTGAGTTTTTTTTTTTTGGTTTTGGTTTGATTTATGATGCTTTATCTTACTAATTTGTCATAAGTTTTTTAAAAAATTTTTTACCTAAAAATTTTGAATTGAAAGATCTTTTTCTTTGGCCAATGCCTTTGAAAATAAACTTAGATTCAAGCAGCATCCTACTAAAAACTCAATATAATTCTTGGTGATTTTGTAAACATCATTTTTTAGATCTTTTGTATTTTTCTTTTACAATTTTTTTTCTAAATTTTGGCAGAAAGTTTTTTAAGATCTTTTGCCAAATTTGTGGGAATATATTTTCCAACTAACGGATGCGCACATGAGTGACGGTCAACAAAATCTGATAAATGTTTTGCATCCTTTCTAACTTTGATTTTGGGGCTGCATAAAAGCAAAAGAAGCAAAGACCTTGCTCTATGTAGCAAGGAGATGATTCTTTATTCTATTCGGTTTTGTATTTTTTTTTTGCATTTTCTTTAGTGTTTTAGGAAGATTAAAATATTTTTTAAAAAAATCTGAAGTCTCTTTATTTTTTTATTGTTCAAATATATTTTTTCTCTATATAAATTAAATTAGCATAATAGCTAATATTTATTTTTTCTATAATATGAGTAATTGATATATGTATTATTAATTAATATGTTTATGATCTATAAGAAAATAATAAAAAATCATATAGTATAATTCATATGATATACAGTAAATACAGGCCGAAACTGTGACGACCCGGCCAATCAAGGCCCAGCATACAGTGTATAAAAGAATATCTCGGCCCAACGGCCCAAAATAGTAAACATCGTAAATAACAATACCGGCCCATTGGCCCAATAAATATAACAACAGTGCACAGCGAAAGACTTAAATTCACTAACACTGTATGCGACACATGCAAACTATGGATCCAAGCCCGTCCAAGGGAAACGTCACAGCCTGTCTGGAATGCATCAACCTGTACAATGAACAACTCATCCTACGGGATGAAAGCCCGCAGGTGAGGGGTGAGTCCGAAGTGCTCACGACAATGGAAAGACGATCAATATGGACACTAAGAATTACTCAAGTCCAAA